>JAVXUP010005234.1:0-21250 GCA_033070095.1 Escallonia herrerae | reverse complement strand
ATTCCTCTTTTGCTCAAAGTTTTCCCCCCCTTCTTGTTACATATGTCGAATTCCTTTAGCCCAAACCTTAATCCAACACCACATAAGACTTCATTTTCTTCGCCGATCAAAATGCCGCCAACCACACCACTAGATTCATCGAATGCGCCTCCACGTGTCACCCAATTTTCTGCCTCCAAACCACGCGCAAGCCACGTGCCACCACCTTGTCACGCATTCTCACGTGCATGTCACGCTCTCGGGTCACGTCCAATTCTGGGCTGTCCCACGGATCCCTTACCCGACCCGGCCTGGCCCTATTTTTACCTGGTTTGCTATTTTCGGTTCGTTTAGACCGTTTTTTTTTCCAGTCTTGACCGATTTACTTGGTTTTGACTCGGTTTTCTTACATCTCAGACCGGTTCTGACTATTTTTCATCATTCTAAACTCATTCCCGCTATCTGTTTGCTCTAATTCTCTTCATATCTTTTTTTGTGCCTCTCTTGCGGTTCCTTTATTATTTCTTGCTTATCTTTTTGCTTGGTTACTACAACGGATTCTGCTCAGCCTATTTATACTATCCTCGATGGTTCTAATTATATTTTGTGGGTCCAAGTTATGCGTAACTTCATCAAAGGTAAGACATTATGGCGGTACCTTACTGGCGATAATACTATTCCTATCCAAATTGAAGGTGAAACTCACCAAAAATTTATTGAATGACTTGAGGATTGGGATAACAAAAATCATCAGATCATCACCTGATTTCGCAATACCTCTGTTCCGTCTATCTATCAGCAGTTTGGTCGTTATAATACTGCCAAAGAAATTTGGGATCTTTTGGCTTACCGATACACTACAACAAATCGTGGTCATCAGTACTAGTTTCATAATTCACTTCACCAGATAAAACAAGAGTCTGGTTAGTCTATCAATAGTTTCCTTTCTCAAATGCAAGGGATTTGGGATCAATTGAATCTTTCAAAACCATCATGGACTTGTTTTGATAATTTAGCTCACTTTATTGTTTATCATGATCACCTTCGCCTTATTTAGTTTCTTATGTCTCTTACTTACTGATACTTATGAAACTGTTCGAAGCTCACTTTTGCATTGGAGTCCATTACTTGCCCTAGACAATGCTGTTGCTGAACTTCTTTATGAAGAAACTCGTCGAGGCCTTCTGCAAACCCGCAGTCTTGATATTGTCCTTCCTGCTCCTTCTCGCCCTTATCACAGCTCTTCACTCTCACCCGCTACGAGATGTTCGTCGTCTTCTTTCTTTCGATAGGAACGCCGTTACTGCCATGAGTTGGGTCATGCGGTTCTTGATTGCCCTATACGCCCTTACAGACTATGGGTGTGTTTGATAATGCAATTAAGCACTTAAAACTTAAAGTGTTCAATGATTTTCAATTAAGTGCGTATGATAACGCTAAACCTTGTATCATTTAAAAAATTAATTTTTACCAAAAATAGACTAAAATTTTAAGTCAGGGTGGACTTACTTAATACTGATCACTTAATTTTAAGTGAGATGGTTAAAAGTTATCTAACATATTTTCACATAAAATAAATGATTACTACCACGATGACACCTCAATTAATTTACTGGCAACACCGCTTCCACCACACTATAACCACCACCATAACCATTATTTCCTTTTGCTACCACTACCATAATTACCATGACCTAGCCACTATCACCACCACCACCACCACAAGGACACCGCCAACTCCACCATATCGTCGTTGTCGTCACTACGTCCATTTTTGCCAAAATCATTTAAATATCTATCACATTACAATTACTACCATGACCGCCTATCGCTATCATAGCAATCACCAACACCATGTCTTCATGCACCATTACCGCTATCATTGACACCTTTTCGCCATCACCGCCACCGCCACCGCCACCAGTATTACTCAATCGTCATTGCCACCACCACCAACATGATTTTAGCCCCCTAAAAAAATTATAAAATACATAAACAAATGCATAATTTTGGTAAAATTGATAAATTTGTAAATAAAAAATTTTCAGACATCTAATTTTGGTTTACCAAACAAGCTAACTTATTTTTCCAGTAAAAATTTAGTTGCTTAAAGTTTTAAGTTTTACGAATTCAACGCTTAACTTTTTCAGCACTTAAATTTCAGTTTTATCAAACAATTCCTACGTCGTAAGGTTGGCACTGGTCACTTCCCACAAGACTGTCCTCCCAAGAATACCAGCTCAACTAGTGCTCCACAAAAACTGGGGATTCAGTATAGGTTCAAGCCTCCTTCCCACTCTGCTATTACTGCTGATGATATCATGAACGATTCCTCGTCTCCCGCTTTCTCAGTTAATGATGTTGCTGAAATAGTAAAACAAATCATGTTTCATTCTAGTACTCCGTCTTCCTCTGCTTTGTTAGTTACTTCAGATAACTCACCTTGGTATTTTGATTCTGGGTGCTACAATTATTTGACATTTGATTCTTTTTCATTTGTCTCTAAACAACATATATCTCATTATCCACTCATTCATACTGCCGATGGTTCTCCTATGTCTATTAGTCATGTTGGTGGTCATGTCTTTATATCTACCTTGTCTCTTCCTAATACTTATTTTAATCCTTCTCTTCAGTTAAACCTCATCTCTGTTGGTCAACTTTGTGATCTTGGTTTTGACTTACACTTTTCTCATATTGGTTGTCGTGTGCAGGATTCAGAGACAGGACAAACAATTGGGATCGACCGTAAAGTTGGACAACTGTTTGAGCTCATCAATTTATCCATCCCTCATCGTCCCACCATTCCGCTTCAGTCTACTGCCTCTACTGCTTCATCAAATTCTCTTGAGTTGTGGCACTCTCGTTTAGGTCATGTTTCATTTTCTCGGTTACATCCTCTAGTCTTTAATGGTTTGTTAGTTCTAAAAACTTTGATTGTTTACCATGTTAGCTTGCGAAACAAACTGCACTCCCATATTATCAAAGTACTTCAATTTTTTCTACTCTATTTGATCTCGTTCACTATGCTATTTGGGGGCCTTCTCCAAACACTACTATAGAATGGTCCAAATATTTTGTTATTTTTATTGATGATTATTCTCGTTTTACATGGTTATACCTGATGCACAATCGATCTGAATTATCTGAGACATATCATACTTTTTTTACTATGGTCAAAACTAAATTTTTTGCAATCTTAAACTATTTCGTACTGATAATGCCATGGAATACAAATCAAAAGAGTTTTTCCAACTTCTGCAAAAGGATGGCACCATTACTCATAGATCATGTCTCAATACTTCCCAACAAAATGGGCCGTGCTGAACGCAAACATCGTCATATTTTAGGCACTATTCATGCTTTGCTTATTTCTGCATCTTGTCCTGAAAAATTTTGGGGGAAGCTATCTATACTATCAATTGTGTTCAGTCTCCCACATTCGGTAATCAAACTCCCCATGATCGTCTATATGGGTCTTCACATGACTATAGTATGCTTAAAGTCTTTGGTCGTGCTTGCTTTATTCTTCTCTAACCCCACGAGCGTACAAATTTGAAACCTTGTGCATGTCTTTGTTGTTTCATAGGGTATGGTATTAAACATAAGGGGTATAAGTGTTAGGATCCTGTCTCCAGTGGCTTACATATCTCTCGCCATATTGTTTTCTGGGAACATAAGATATTCTCCTCCATCTCTTTTTTTTATTTACCTCCTTCAACCAGTGTTCCATTTTTTACTTTATTATTTGTTACACTATTTTATGACTCTGATGAAACCAGTATGCCACCTCTTGATGACTTTACGGCCCCTCCTGAGATGTCTGCCTGACTTTCTGATCCTGCTACACCTGATCAAGCTCCATCATCCGTCTCTGAGGTTACTGAATCTCCACATTCCCTTCATGCTCGTTCGCAGCGGGCAAGAAAACCTCCAGCATATCTTTAGTACTTTCATTGTTTTTCTACTATTATTTCTTTACATGAGCCTCAATCTTATCGTGAGACTAGTTTTGATCCTGTTTGGCAGCAAGTGATGCACGATGAGTTATAGGCATTGGCTAAAACCCATACTTGGGATCTGGTTGATCTTCCTCCTGAAAAAATAGCCATTGGATGTAAATGGGTCTATAAAATAAAGAGTAGGTCTAATGTTTCCATTGAACGTCATAAAGACCGTTTGGTCACAAAAGGTTTTACACAGGAATATGGTATTGACTACGAAGAAACATTTGCTCCTGTAGCTCACCTTACCTTTGTTCGTAATTTACTTGTAATTGCTACTGTTCACGAGTGGCCTTTATTTAAGATGGATGTTAAGAATGCCTTTCTTAATGATGATGTCATTGAGGAATTCCATATGCAGCCTCCTCCAGGATACTCTCATCCTCCAAACAAAGTTTGTCGGCTTCGTCATGCATTATATGGTCTCAAACTAGCTCCCTGTGCCTGGTTTGCTAAGTTCAGTTCCACTTTACAGCAATTTGGTTTTACATCTAATGCATACGATTTTACTCTCTATTCGAAAATTTGTTCAAGGGATCATACTTGTGCTTCTCTACGTGGATAACATGATTATCACAGGCAGTGGTCTTGATGGTATTTCTAATCTCAAGCAAGATCTTAATCACCACTTTGAGATGAAAGATCTTGGTACACTAAGTTACTTTCTTGGACTTGAAGTTTCCACTGCCTCTAACGGGTATTTTCTTTCTCAAGCTAAATATACTTTTGATCTTCTTTCTTCGTGCTGGTTTAACTGATAGCAAAACTGCTTCCACCCCTGTTGAACGTAATGTACGATTTATTCCTCTTGATGGTACACCTCTTCGTGATCCTACTTTGTTTCTCACATTGGTCGGCAGTCTTTTGTACTTGACCGTCACTCACCCTGATATTGCATATGTTGTGCACTTGGTTAGTCAATTTCTCTCTGTTCAATGTACGACTCATTTTGCCGCCGTCCTTCGCATTCTTCGATACATCAAAGGTACCTTATTCATGGCTTACATTTCTTAGCTCATTCCTCTCTTGAGCTATATGCATATTGTTGCTGCTAAAAATAAGCTTTGCGTATTTTTTGAAACATGAACCTGGACCAATGACCTGCAAGACAGAAAATGAGTGACAACCGGGTGGGGTTCTTGACGGAGTACTCTCCGATGCTTAAGTCAGAGCGTAGCTACAAGATAGTAACTCTGAAAAAGCAGAAAAAAAATGCAATGTGTATCTCTGTGTGTCATTGTCCCATACCTGGGGGGTGGACCCCTTTATATAGTTGTAGGAGAAAACTCCTAGTAGGACTGGGCCGTGGGCCAAATGTGTTAGGATCGTGTTAGGATCCTTGAGGATCACGTCATAATTTCTGAGGACTCTTTTAGAATCCTGATAAGATATTATCGATCTTCCAGTTTGACCCGAATTGTCGGGTATTTCCCAATTATTAGGTATATTTGAGTTATATCACATATATTTGATGCTGATTGGGCTAGGGATCCAATCGATCGACGCTCTACTACTGTTTTTTGCTCTTTCTTGGTACATCTCTTATTTCCTAGAGAAGTAAGGAAAACAAACTCTCACAGTTTGTTCTAGCACAGAAGCAGAATATCGTGCTTTGGCCGATCCAACCCAGGAACTTTTATGGTTGTGTTGGCTACTTGAGGACATGGGAGTTACACATTCCACTGCTACACCTTTATATTATGACAATCGAAGTGCCACTGAGATTACTCATAATGAAGTGTTTCATGAGTGCACCAAGCATATTGAGATTGATTGTCATTTTGTGCGTTAGCATGTTGTTCATGACACTGTTTGCTTACATTCTATCACATCTCTTAATCAAACAATAGACATTTTCACCAAATCCCTTCCTCCAGGGTGACTTCAAGAGCTAGTTTCCAAACTCCAGTTAGCTCGTTATCTACCACCTTGAGTTTGGGGAAGGGGGGGTGGGGTGTTAATATTTTTTATAAGATTCTCTGTAGTCAAACGGTTATATTGTTATTTTTTCCTAATTTAGAATATTCTTTAGGGTTTCCTAGTCCTTGTAGGATATTACATTCATGCCTATATAAAGGCAATAATATTATCTTCTCTTCTATCAATGGACAAACACATGGCCTTGTTCCTAATCGCCGTGCAAACTTAGTTTTGATGTAGAGGCAACTAGGAAGATGTCTGCATGTATGCTTCTAAGCCAATAAAATGAAAATCATGCATATTTGTTGATGCACATTAGGCAAATATATGTTTGGAATTGAACCTTGGAACGACCTTTTGTCAAACGGAAGAATTGGGCGTAATCAAGTCAAGATAGGGATTCGGGCACGCAAAAAGTCGTAAGGATAGAAGTGCGAACAACGAGATTATCATGTTCGTTACAACGGTGACATGTTATCATTGTACTGGTTTTGTAAAAAAGAGAGGTGTAAAGTTTCAATAAGAATCTTACACACAACTGTGAAAGCTGTTTTGTGCAGATATACCTCGTTGAATGAGATCTAAGCTTGCTGTATGAAGTGGAGAATAGAACTTCCGTTTTGTTCATGGTTCTTCCAAGTAGCTATGAATCTGAGAAAAGTTACCAAGACTGGAAGTTACTGACCATGAGTAACTTAATTTGCACACAGTTGCACCCTGGTAATCAAATATCCCATTTCCTTTACTGCATAGGTATAGCCAAAGGCTTCACATAGCAACAACAGTGACCCAATTCATTGCACCAAGTTGTTGAACTAGGAAGATGATTGGAGCCAACAATGTTAAACCCGAAATCTTAAAAGTTAAAACATTGTTACTAGCTACAACAATGTCTCCATTTCCCTCGCTCGATGCCAATGCCAATGCCTTCTGTAGCTAAGATTCAAACAGAGAGAGAAGAAAGACAAACATTTTGACACAGCTCTTACACTTAACGGCTTCTGTAATTTTTTCTTCCCTTGGTCTTACATGTGTAGTTTGCTTTGTTATAGTTCAGTGCACACTAAAGAAGTTGATGCTTGGAGCCTTATAACAATCAGAACATCTGCCCTTACTTGTGGACTATAAGTTTCACCTACTGAACTTAAAAGTCAATGGGATCTGTAAAAGGGACACAGAATCACATCAGGATCAGCAGCACAAGTAATGAAAAAACAAGTGTAACCAGAAATGGTTGTTCTAATCTCCACATGTATGGGTTGTGCAAGTTTTGTCCAAGTCTTGGTGAGAGTATGACATAATTTCAGTTATACATTACATTTTACACATAACAACCAAGTATGAGACTGTCCTTGCAATGAGTTGGTTAAAAAACAGGATGCTCGGAGAAACTAACTAGGTATCATGAAGCTTAAAACTTAGTAATTACAACAATGAACAATGAAAGAGTGACTGCATATATATACATGGGACACACCTTTTAACTTACATGGATTGCATGGGTTTTTCCATGGTCCGTGCCAACTAGTGCTATAAGTCGCCTCTCACTTGAACGTTTGATGAATTTTTACTGTTGCTTTCTTCTTATTCTCCGTTCATGTATATAAATGAAGTGTGCACCCATCGACGAAGTAAAATATCCTGCATGCTTTCTTCTAGATTCTGCATGATTTGCATCAGTAAAATAGCTACATTGCAGCTTCACAAACGTATGACACTCAACTTGAACAACATTAGTACCAAGAGAATATACTAGCGATCAAAAACCAGGACAAAATTTGAAAGAAACTACCTCAGATTGGGGTTCTAGAAGGGCCTTCTATGATTGCTAAAACAACATTGATCCCTAGGATGACAATTGCCACAGTGATACCTAGGTTGATGATTTCATGTTTACGAAAAATACGAAGATGATGATAGGCGAAAAGTGGTCATCCATACTGCTATACGAACTAGTTCTTTCATCAAAAGTAGATTGTGGCTACTCTGTTGCCAAGACTCCTCTACCAAAGACTTGTCCACGAATTCGACTAGTACATCAGAATAGTTTTCTGCATAGAGAAAAGTGTACCGACTTCAACTGAAATGTGTGAAAGTGTGCAGAAGTTTGCCATATTGTAGGAAGCTGAGAGATCTGCATTGGAAATAGTTGGGAGTGAGGCATTGACACTTCGAATACAGTGACAGGTCCTAAAGCAGCATTGCTATTTTGCTAGATTTGAGGTAGTGCTGTCATTTACATTTCGAATTAGTGAAATCAATGAAGGAGGAACTATGATTCTCATTACGACTGTCAACATTTATAAGAATACTCTACAAGAAGTTAGAAGTGAGGCTGCCTCATGCTGATCCTATTCACATAGACCAAAACTCGGATTCTTTGTTGCATAGATGGTGCCACCTACCTCATCCAGAACAAAAGAAGTTGGAGAGTTCCATGTCAAAAAGTTAGTCAAATAAGGTTGCTTCGGAACACCCAATGTTCAAACCCCTACACTAACTAGGAACACTAAATCCGTCCAGGCCGCGCCATCAACTCAAAAACAACCAAAGACATTTCCTTTCTTGATTCCTAGGACTCTCTCTCATGGAAAACTTAGGTCCGATACTAGATTGTGATGCTTTCCTAAGGGAGACCGCCGCAACTAAAATTTATAACATAACTGACCCCATTGGCATGAATGCAACTGACCACACTTCCCTAGATTTTTCCGTGAGAGCATTCACGTAATTTCTTCTTGTTCATTGATTACCATTCTCCCCCCAACAGATTCTAAACCTTCCACTATTTTAACCCTTCAAAAGACAAGCAAAAATTTGAAGACATTTCAACAACCTATATATCAATACTCGCAGCCAACCTGCATCCCTAGAAAAAAGATAATTTCACAAGAGAGGGAGAGAGAATGGCCACTGGAACAGCAGGGGTTGATGCAAGTAGAGGAGTTGATGATAAAAATGTAACTAGGTGCATTAATCAATCAAATAAACTGTACACATCTTTCTGTCAGGTTTGGTTACAATTTTTTTTTCTTAATCTCCCCATGGTCATGTTTATCTAACTTTTTAGCTATTTCAGGGGATACTTCGAGGCTAAACTCAGCCACCTTAGGTGCGTGATATCACATGATAATGATTTCTTCTATATTTTCCCCACACAACTGATCATGAACGACAAACTCTCAGCACCTAAATTGAAATTAAATTTGGTAAATACTATATCAATTTTATATGACCACCAGCAGTAATACAAAGTACAGGAATACATGCTAAAAACAAGCTACAAAACAAAAGTATGACGATACTCCGAAGGCTCCCAAGTCAAATCTGGTGCACTTTCGACTTGCACAAGAGCCAACTTTGGACTGCAGCAAAAAATTTGCTCAAGTTAGTAAAATAAGCAAGTAGGAAGATGTTAACAATGACAATGATGCTAATGAGTCAAATCGAATCTTTCTAACTTGTACAATAGAAGAAGTGCACAATATAGGAATTGATACTTAAAGGCTTGGAAAGTCCGAAAAGGTTGCAGTTACTTATGAAGTTTAAGTTGTCATCTACTATTTCAGACACTCCCATGTCTTGTCTATGGTTTTGGACTGAAACTTCAATAGTTAAAGCTGGACCTCCTTAGATTTGCTATGCAGGAATTGAGGTTGCACTACCTGAGATGGGGATTAATCATCCACTTGACTATCCACTCATATCACCATTGCACATTAATTAGGTAGAGGATCTTTTCTTTTCTTTTTTTTTTTTGGGGGGGGGGGAGAGCTGTTAGAATTTGGAATTGATGGAATCTGCAAAGGGACGCCATGAATCACATCAGAAGCATAAACAAGACTAAAGAATAAACAAAAGTCAGTAGGAATGATTGTTTTAATCTCCACATCTATGGGAGTGAAAGTAGACAAAATACAGATTCTTTCTTACATAGTTATAGCCTCCCACTTCACACATACAACCAAGTATGGGGCAGTCATTGCTATAAGTTAATCAAAAAGGCAGATGCTAAATCAAAGCAAACAATGCTAAAATCCCAATTCCAACTAACAAGGTATCATGAATCCTTTCAAAGTTAACGTTAAAAAAGAGCGCCTTTATGTATGTACAACACGCCTTGTAACTCACTCTGGATGAATTACATGGTTTATTCCGCTGTCCATGCCAACTCGAAAAGTGTTTTATTAGGAAAAAACTCGTAGCCGCCTCTCACTAGGAACTTACTGTTTTTGCTGAACTTTAATTTCGTCTATATTCGCTGTGTGACATGTTTGAGATCTAGCTAATAGTAAATGATAATGCTTGTTCAAGTACAATAACAACATTACTGTTCCATAAAATATACCACCTTGACTTAAATGATGACAGTACCAATACTAACTGCAGAAAATATGCTAACAACCGAAAACCAGGACGATATTTCTAAGTAATAACCTAAAATTCTGGTTTAACAAAGGTCTTATTATGGTTGCCAAAACATTAGTAAAACCAGTTGATGATGCGCATATTGGACTTGTGGCCTTGGGTTGATTACAACAGTGACCAAGATCATCCATACTGCTGAGTGACTCGATGCTTTAAATTTATCTTTATTGAAGCTACTCCGTTGCAGTAAAAATGCAAATTTAACCAGTACCATCAATATTTACACAGTACCAAACTATGATGTGAATAAGTCATGTCCCCAACCAGAAACTCTAAAATTGCGTCTAGTAAATTTCATTATCATAAGAAACTGGGAACCTGTGCTTGCAGTTATATGCTAGTGATGCATTAACACTTCGAAGTTTAGCATATAACAAGCATGGTAGGTCTCCAAAAGATGCTATTTGATTACATTTGATGTACTTCCATTTGTCATATTTTAAAGGAAAGCAACCCTCAACATATGGCTTCAGTCACATTACTGCAAAGGGCTGTTTAGAGCTACGATCAAAAGTGAAAAACAGGAAAGACACATGCACGGAGGATAAACAAAACAGGGTATATATAAATATAATCACAACTAGCAAAAGTACCTTAAGCTAGTACTTGAAATTACAAGTCCAGGTTCTTTGTCCTACAGGTGTAGTCACCCACCTACCCTAACATTAGAAATGGTATACCGACACTGCAAGGAGTTAGTCAAAAAGAGATAGAGTCGGAAAAAACTACGCCAAAACCACCCTATGACAACAAGAAACACGAAATCCTCTCATGCCAAACCGAAGCCCAGCCAGTTAATTTAAGACAACCTAGGTCATTCACTCCTTTAAAATCCTAAGACTCTAGCTACTCAGAATTCCCTTGGAGGTAAGGTCATCTTGATATGAGAGTACGGTAACTAACTAGATTGGCAAGAATCCCTTGAAAAATATTGTATTTAACTCGCCTATTTCCTTGATTACACCGCTCTTATCTGACTAAGGCAGGGCACCCCCAAATTCTTATAGCCCAGCCCCTCCCCCTGTAAAATGAATAATTTGGTAACTGATCCTAGCACTATATTAACCCTTGAAACTGCATGCAAAACTTTCAACACATTTACTTTGCACATAGCTACTAATTAATACCTAAGCCAACCTCTCAAACATACAGAGTTTGTGAAGAAAAGGGTAGAGATAGATAATGCGCTGGAGCAGCAGAAGTGATGCTTTGAGGTACCCTGCAATGGAAGCATATTGGTGCATGATATGGAGAACTGCATGAAGTACATTGCACGTGTTAGCAAGGTGTATGCTTCTACCTTTTTCTCTGGCACATGAGTATATCCTTCCTAGAAGAACAGCCATAGAACCATAGTCACTACTCTTAGCAGCTTCCAAGTTCTCTTCTCGTGCTTCCTGTCCCAGTGACTCCTTTGTTTGAGGAGACGATTAAAGTTCCAGCCAGTCTAGAATAGGAATGCACAGAAACAGAATAAGCTTTATGTTTAATGTTGATTTCTCATTTTATGTCCACCAGTGATTTTCCAGACAAAAGTTTTGTCAAGAGAAATGGGTGCACTGGCATCTTCCATCCCCGTTTGTACATCCCGGTGAGTTCCATGTGTAAACTAAATGCTAAAGTGTTGAAACGATTACAACAATTATCGTGCTACCACGTAACACGTAATGAGTTCGAAAACATACCGTACGAAGTCTTCGAAAATTCCGACGTAGGATCCTTGTTGTTACGAGCCTCCAACACGCTTGATCTTTTTCGCAGGTACGAAAACGGCTACTAGAGTCGAGTTCTTCGTCCACGAACCAAATCCTAGAGCTTGGTGATTGCTCTAGAGAGAGTGCTATAGAGAGAGGGATTATTGCTATGACTTCCTATATTTATTGGGATATCTCTAGCCTTTATATAGAGATACAATTAGAGACTGGCTTTACCTCCAACTCTTAGGAGATAAAGATGTATTTACCTCAAACACTTAGGAGATAAATATCCTCTAATTAACTGTAATTATCCAGACTAACAAATACACATTATCTGTTAGTGGGCGGATAATGGGTCCATTGACCCAATTTATTAACAGCTCCCACTCGCCCACACACAGGGCAAATAAATCGTAGTCCCTCTTTATCTCTCGTCCACTCATCTCCTCATACAGGAAATGGAACGTGCGACCTACGAGAAAGGATGTCCAGTTGAGGAGTATTGTATTAAGTTATCACCAAACTAACACAATACATCACTCCAATAAATCTCGTATGTACCCCAGATAGTTCAACTACACCAGATTAAACACTCTCAAATCCCTCATAATGAGCAGTGTTAAACCTCTCATATGTTATGTATTCATGACTCATATCGAAACGAAAATCGACAAAGTCGCCCGGGCTATGAATCACACAACATGATGTAATATTGAACTTTCTTCCCAAAGCCCTCATGTCATTCCAATTAGACCCAACCGCTTTCCTAGACATGCCCCGCGAGACCGCATCATCCATGATCCAAGGGTACATGCTAAAGTAGCGACATTGAGTATCCTCTTCATGACATAGTCTAAGGTGAAAAGGGTACTATATATGATCAAAAATTTTGATCCAAGTGGCTCACACAGTGACGAAGCAGGGATTCATTCGTCACTCCCACTGTCGGTCTGCATTTAGCACATGCAGTATGATTTGCATGCTATGGCGTAACCCTCAAGGGCGTGTCACATAAATGTATAATAAATACGCCATACGAATCTAAGTCTAGTCGCTGTACAAGCGCCTAACCTGAGTTTTTCAGCCCAGTCACTCTCATAGTGCCTGCCTGAAATCTCACATTCGGCTGTAAACAGGCTACATAGAGTTGTGGAGATACTCTATGATCGACCTACATTTATTAGGTCTCATCTTAGCTCCAACTAAGGCGACATGTTTGCTTTATAAGCTGTATCATCTTATTCGCCCACTTGGCGCTTAAGACAATTATGTCTCATCTTGCTCGCTATCTTAGCGCCAAGGTGAATTACCCGTGTGAGTGGGTCAATTCGAGCCTGGTGACACTCTCAACAAGGATGTATATGTAATCACAAAGATTATCCATTCATTCCAAAATAAACTCAAATCAAGGAATGAAAATTTAATATAATAAATGTCAAGCACATAAGATGCCATAAACATGTCAAAACCTACGTAGTCCCATACTCCTAATGTGAGAAAGGAAAACATCTCTAGCAATGGGCTTGGTCAAAGGATCAGCCACCATTCTGCCAGTAGGTATATGTTTCATGGACACCTCTCCTTGCGCAACTAAAGTTCTAATGAAGTGATAACGAAGGCCTATGTGTTTGGCCTTCCCATGATATTTGGGGTCCTTTACAAAATCTAGGGCAGCTGTATTGTCACAGTGAACAGTGACAGCCTCATCTGCATGAGCTGTAACCCCTAAAGCCTGTAAGAATGACCTCAACCAAACAGCTTCCTGGACTGCTGCTGAACAAGCAACATACTCCGACTCCATCGTGGATAGGGCGATGCAAGTCTGTTTCTTGCTGCACCAAGAGATAGCTCCACCTCCTAGTATGAATGCATAACCTGAAGTGGATCTGCGCTCATCTCTATCACCACCCCAATCAGCATCGCTGTATCCTCTCAGTCTCAAGTCTCCACCATGATAACACAGGACGAGATCAGCGGTTCCACGCAAGTATCGAAGGATCCTCTTCACCGCATTCCAATGAGCGGGTCCAGGATTACTCTGATAACGACTCACCATTCCAACGGCATAGCAGATGTCTGGACGCGTACACAGCATAGCGTACATCAGACTTCCTACTGCAGCCGCGTAAGGCACTTTGGACATCCGATTCTTTTCCTCATCATTCTTTGGGCATTGGTCTGTGGTTAAAGTACACGCCTTGTCCATTGGAGTGTCTATGGGTTTTGAGTTATGCATACGAAATCGTTCAATGACTTTCTTGATGTATGTCTCTTGAGACAAACCGAGAAGTCTCTTTGGACGATCACGTATGATTTTAACCCCGAGCACATAATTAGCTTCTCCCATGTCCTTCATCTCAAAAGTTGAGGACAACCACTGCTTAGTGGCGACAATGGAACTCATGTCATTCCCAGCTAAAAGAATGTCATCCACATACAAAGAAAGGATTAGAATATTTTTCTTGGATCGTTTTACGTAAACGCAATGGTCTTGTTCAATCATTTCAAAACCTATAGAGGTAATGGCATGATGAAACCTAAAGTACCACTGCCTAGACGATTGTTTGAGACCATATATAGAACGTTTGAGACGGCAAACTTTGCGCTCATGTCCTTTGACTTCAAAACCCTCGGGTTGAGCCATATAAATCTCTTCGTCTAGTTCTCCATTGAGAAACGCAGTCTTAACATCCATATGAAAAAGTTCTAAATCCTGCTGGGCGACAATAGCTAGGATCAGACGAATTGAAGCAAATCTCACCACTGGGGAGAAAGTATCTTCATAGTCCACACCCCGCAGTTGGGTATAGCCTTTCGCCACAAGACGTGCCTTATACTTGTCGATTAACCCATCTACCTTGCGTTTGACTTTAAAAACCCACTTGTTTCCAATAGTCTTGCGCCCTGGCGGAAGGTCAATCAACTCCCAGACTCGATTCTTTTCCATTGAGCTTAACTCATCCTTCATTGCAGCCATCCACTCATTTCTAGCAGATGAAGATAAGGCTTCTTCCACAGAAGTAGGCTCGTCTTCATCATTTGGAGTGCACATAAGAATTTCACCGTCAATCTCAAAACGACGACGTGGAACTCTTCCTCGTGCACCTCTGCGCAGTTGAGAATCTTGTTGACCTGATGGTCCTTGTGGTGTGCTCCCACTGTCTGGGATACTCCCACTAGGTTGAAGGTCACTTACACTATCTTCAGCGACAACCGGATGAGGAACTAATTCCCCACCTTCGCTTGAAGATGGTAAAGTGGGTTCAACCTCCTCTAACTCATAGAGGTCAAGATTCTTACTCGCATCTCCAATGCTAGGAAAATCACTCTCTATGAAATCGACATCACGAGACTCTATTTCAGTCCTTCCACCATTTGGATGTTCACCATACATTACATAACCTTTAGAGTTTTCAGAATACCTTAGAAAGATACTCTTCTTTGCTCTAGGCCCTAGTTTCCCATACTTATGAGAAGTACTGTGAACATAACCTGCTGAGCCCCATGGGCGCAAGTTATCCAAATTTGGCTTTTGGTCATTCCAAAGCTCATAAGGGGTGGATTTGACTGACTGTGAAGGCACACGATTAAGTATATAGGCTGCAGTCAAAAGGGCATCCCCCCAAAAAGATATAGGAAGGTTTGCTTGCGCCATCATAGACCTAACCATGTCTAACAATGTTCTATTCCTTCTTTCCGCAACACCATTTTGTTGTGGAGTATTAGGAATAGTAAGTTGCCTGCGTATCCCCTTTTCCTCACAAAACTTCTTGAAGTGATCTGACAAATATTCGCGTCCTCGGTCAGTGCGAAGAGTTTTTAAATTCTTCTCTTTCTGATTCTCAACCTCAGCTACAAAGCGTTTGAAACAGTCCAAAGCTTCGTAGCGGTGAGATATCAGATACACATAACCATATCGCGTATAATCGTCTATCAGTGTAAGGAAATAAGAGGCGCCATGGCGTGCCTTTACACTCATAGGTCCGCATATATCAGAGTGAACTAGCTCAAGTGGTTGAGTTGCTCTCACAGCCTTTCCAAAAGGCTTCCTGCATGCTTTACCGGCCAAACAAGCCTCACAAGTTTGTAGATTGACTTTTGCGAGTGGGCCTAAAAGGCCTTCTCTAGCCAAACGAGTCATTCTATCTTGGCCTATGTGGCCCAGTCTTGCATGCCAGGTGGTAGAATCATTCACAATATTATCATTCACCACATAAGAATAAGAAGACTGAGAATCAATTAAATCCAATTGAAAAAGACTATCCATGCGAAAACCATGTCCGAACAAAACATCATCCAAAAAAATGTCCAACTTATTACCCCTAAAAATAAAGGAAAAACCACTGTCTAATAAAGCAGTAACTGAAAGTAGATTAAGCCGAACTGTGGGTGCATATCGCACATCCTCTAGAATCAATGTGCGCCCAGTGCGCAACTTGAGCTGGTAAGAACCAACCCCTAGCACCTCTTCGGAACTATTGTTTCCCATGAAGATATGTTTGCTACCCGCTGGAATCCGGTGATAATCTACGAACCCCTCTCGATCACGTGCTACATGTTTTGTTGCACCTGTATCCACAAACCACACAGGTTGGGAATGAGCAACCATCACATGTGAGGAAACATATAACTGAGAGAGAGATTCTGAAAGTACCTTCTTCGGCTCAGTGCAATCACGAGCGAAGTGTCCTTTCTGTTGACAGTTGAAGCATTTAACTTTAGACAGATCCTTTTTCCCACCACGTTTTCCTCTCTTGCGTTTCTTCATTTTTCCTTCCTTTGGCGCAGAAGTGCTAGCCTCGCCTTTCTTACCTTTCTTACTTTGTCTTTCGCGCTTGCCATTTGCATTGCGCGATCCCCCTTGGGCGACATAAGCAAGGGTCTTGTCAGTATCTCGAGTCTCGTCCTCAAGGATGACATGCTGTGAAACATCAGAAAAGTTCTTGATGTTTTCACTGTGGGTCAATATCTGTTTCATATTGGCCCACGAGGCAGGAAGGGACCTTATGACAGCTCTGACTTGCTGCTCATCTGTGAGCGCATGGCCAGCATCCCTTAGCTTACCAATCATATTGGACATCATCCTTAGATGTTCACTCATGGTATGTTTAGGGTCTTTTGTGTACTCCTCAAACTTAATCACAAGGCTACGAAGCCGCGTAGTTGAGGTTCCACCAAAAGAAAACTTGAGCTGATCCCATAAAGCTTTGCAAGTTGGAAGTTCATCATACTGCCCAATTAGATCATTTTGCAAGCTGCTCAACAAGGTGTAGCGCGCACTACGATCTTTCTGATTCCATTTCTGGTAGGCAGTGTGGTCTCTTAGGGGTTGCGCCTCAGTTGGCGCGACCATCTCCTTGGTCAAGTGCTCCTCGAGCTCTTGTTCGTTCAGCATGAATTTCATCTTTTTGTGCCAAACGTCATAATTATCTCCGTTAAGTTTCTCACCCTTAACGAGATCAGCTATGACATTCTTGGTGGCCATTATATTCACTACATTAGATTGCGCAAGGAAAAGACATTAATTATACATCCTTCTATTTATTTCAAAAAATTCAAATGAAAAACATAATCCTTCCTCACATCATGAAATCGAAAATCTGCTAAGCTCGTAATCATCTCCCATGTATGTGAGTTGGGAAAAATATTTTTCAAGTAATTTTTCGCAATAAATTTCATCATCATATAAGCCACAATATAATAAATCATCCACATGATAATTTAGAACAATATAAAATTGCACCATGCAATTAAATTTGCAAGGACTCCATTGAGCCCTATTGGCATTCTAATAACTTATGCTAAGAAAATTCTGGTTTGAATAATGTGCGTGCGAAATTACATCCCCGTACAAGGCTTTCTCGAAATATACAGGGAAATAGCAGAATACAACATCTTTGAGAATCCTACTACAAACTACTCCAATAAAACAAATGGAGATGCCGCACAGCACATTATTCTCAAAAGAATTTTCTTAAAGCAAGAGTAAACACATTAAACATAAGTTTCTTTAGAATGCCAATCTAATATCCATCCATTTAACCTAAAACTAGCATACTCAAATAAGAAGTTACAGGGTAATAAAATGGATGAATAGGCCACATTCTCCTCCCAAGGAAAACGGGCGACAAGGGCCTTGAAAATATAAATGGTTTAAAAGTGTGGATTTACCAAAAACCCAACAAATATACCTCAAAAGTATATTTAAACCATAACACAAATCAAGGCAAGCATGTAACAAATTAGACATAATTTATCTATGTCATATAACTCTCCAAAAATATTTATTGCTACTCACGAAGTGCAAAAAATAATATTTACGCATTATTCGTATTTTTGGGAACCACAAAAGTACCACAAAAATACTCACAAATGACCAAAAACTGAGAGATAAATCCTAAAAAATTGGCAAACAGTAAATTTATCCTTAATATGCCCTCTGAAATTAAATAAAAATTCTGTGTGTATAAAACAAAATTTTAAAGTTAATTTTTCATAGAAAAAGTCGTTTAAAAATTAAACAGAACACACACAGAGGGTATAAAGGTAATTCAACACCATTGAAAATTTTCAGAAGGCATGACAAGGCTCCACTCGCCGGCGGTGACGATCACCGGCCAAAAACCAGCCTGCACGCGCCTCCACGCGCCGCCGTGCGCGTGGGACAGCGCAGAAGATTCTTGGAGCAGGCGCGTGGGAGCACGCGCGCGTGGAGCGCGTGGGCTCGTCCACGCGCCTTGCTGGCGCGTGAGAGCGCGTGGGCGCGTTGCACGCCTGGGCTCAGCCACGGCTGGCGCGTGGATGCGTGTGCGCGGCTCCAGGCGTGGCTTGGCTCACGTTCGGCGCGTGGGGCGCGTGTCGCGAGTGGCGTGTGACTTAGTCATGCGCGTGGCTCGGCGCGTGACACGTGTCAGGGTTTGTGCACTGTTCATCATCTTCGTAGGAAAACCCTAATTTTTTCAGCGCCGCCATGTCGCGATGCCAACTTCGGGATGCCATATCTCTCTCGTTTTTAAGCCAAATAATGCGTACGATATATCGTTGGAAAGCTTATACAACATAGATTAATTATGTACCAACCGATCATGATAAAAACAGAATATCATGCTCCGAATTTGAGTCCCAAAACTCGAAAAAACCACAGTTTTCTTGAAAAATAAAATCGTGATTTCTCACAAATCATGCATCCAAAAATCACGAAATTTTATGGAGTTCATCCTCAACCATAGGAGAACAAAAACATCTAATTATTTTTCAGAAAAACATGCTCAATAAATTTCAAATTTTAATAATGGGTCTCATTCATGTATCCGGAAAAAATCGTAACATGCACATTATTTAATCTAGCATGTTAAAGGCGAATCAACAAGTAATCATGCTCTGATACCAATGTTGAAACGATTACAACAATTATCGTGCTACCACGTAACACGTAATGGGTTCGAAAACATACCGTACGAAGTCTCGAAAATTCCGACGTAGGATCCTTGTTGTTACGAGCCTCCAACGCGCTTGATCTTTTTCGCAGGTACGAAAACGGCTACTAGAGTCGAGTTCTTCGTCCACGAACCAAATCCTAGAGCTTGGTGATTGCTCTAGAGAGAGTGCTATAGAGAGAGGGATTATTGCTATGACTTCCTTTATTTATTGGGATATCTCTAGCCTTTATATAGAGATACAATTAGAGACTGGCTTTACCTCCAACTCTTAGGAGATAAAGATGTATTTACCTCAAACACTTAGGAGATAAATATCCTCTAATTAACTGTAATTATCCAGACTAACAAATACACATTATCTGTTAGTGGGCGGATAATGGGTCCATTGACCCAATTTATTAACATAAAGAAATTGATCTTCTTTTTAACAATTTCCTAGATGCATTTTACAGATCCGAATGAATATTGGTTTCCTGTGACTACTCTTCTAAGTTGTTTACTTTGTTCACAATGATGTAAATCTCCCAAACATGCATACTGCCACACAGAAATTAATCTTTCGTTCAACAACAAAATTTCCAACATGCTGGATATTTACTGGTTTGAAATATCCAGCCTATTGCAGTGCTGAAATGTCTCTGCATTTATAGTAGTTGATTTGAAAATTTTTCATTTATTGATACAAATCCAGTGTCATATTGGTGATCTAAGATGGTGTCTAACTAACCGGTCTCATAGGCTAGAAAATGTGGAATTGGCTATGAGCTAACAAACTAGGTTGAACATAGGAGATGACAATTGGTGATCTGAATTATGACCTGTCATTTCTTCAACTGAAGAAGAATTCAACGAGAGGCAACTCTCTCTCTCAAACATGCACACGACTTTCTTCTTCTTCTATTTTTATGTTTTCTCCATCAAACTACACAACATTGAAGTGGACATGGAAGGATTCAATGTGATACAGAGAAGTGTTCGGGCTAAGGTCAAGTGCACAGATAAGCATTGTAAGGATTAGTTCAAGTTGGAAAACACACGCAGAACAAAAACTTCACTCATATTCCGAGAATAGCTTGTTCCCTCCCACCCCCTTTTTCTGCGATCACCGAAAGCATCAATGGTTACATTCCAATTCTACAAGAGACACAGCATTTCCTGTTGCAAGAAAATGTAAAGAGTTGTTATAGCGTTTGGTTGTTGTAAAGTCTACATTCATATACCAAGCCATGTTGGCCATGTGTCCAAAAAAATTTCTTTTAATACTCATAATGGTGCTCCTGTTGTATAATCAACGATGAGATATTGTTATCTATTCATTCTACAAGAAAGTTGGTCTTCATTTATGAATTTAAACTTTTAGTAGTTCGGAATTTGTTAAGAAGGATAAGTTTAATTTCGCCTGCTAGACCATTGACCGGCTTCCAGTTCCAATTTTCTTCTGGAAATGCTTAGCTCAGGTGCTTGATCAAGTCTGGAATCGTTCACTTTCTTAGCTGTAGATTCCTTCCTTAATTGCCTCCATTTGTTTCTTGAACTCCTTTCCTACATAGCCTCTTGCCATTGTCAAAGAATTTTTACAGCAAAAAATCACACCATAAAGACATGTTCCATATGCTTCAAGAGCTGTGCAATGCATTCCAGATAGTTCAAACTACTTCTACAATGTCGGATAGGTCATAAGTTATAGATTACATAGACAGATATTAATGGATAATCAACCCGACGAAGTTTATGCAAAAATAAGGCCATGGCCAACAGGTTGCAAGTAAGTGGTAGAATATGT
>JAVXUP010005233.1:0-21251 GCA_033070095.1 Escallonia herrerae | reverse complement strand
AACAAGCAACATACTCCGACTCTATCGTGGATAGGGCGATGCAAGACTTTTTCTTGCTGTACCAAGAGATAGCTCCACCTGAAGTGGATATGCGCTCATCTCTATCAGCGCCCCAATCAGCATCGCTGTATCCTCTCAGTCTCAAGTCTCCACCATGATAACACAGGACGAGATCAGCGGTTCCACGTAAGTATCGAAGGATCCTCTTCACCGCATTCCAATGAGCGGGTCCAGGATTACTCTGATAACGACTCACCATTCCAACGGCATAGCAGATGTCTGGACGCGTACACAACATAGCGTACATCAGACTCCCTACTGCAGCCGCGTAAGGCACTTTGGACATCCGATTCTTTTCCTCATCATTCTTTGGGCATTGGTCTGTTGTTAAAGTACACGCCTTGTCCATTGGAGTGTCTATGGGTTTTGAGTTATGCATACGGAATCGTTCAATGACCTTCTTGATATATGTCTCTTGAGACAAACCGAGAAGTCTCTTTGGACGATCACGTATGATTTTAACTCCGAGCACATAATTAGCTTCTCCCATGTCCTTCATCTCAAAAGTTGAGGACAACCACTGCTTAGTGGCGACAATGGAACTCATGTCATTCCCAGCTAAAAGAATGTCATCCACATACAAAGAAAGGATTAGAATATTTTTCTTGGATCGTTTTACGTAAACGCAATGGTCTTGTTCAATCATTTCAAAACCTATAGAGGTAATGGCATGATGAAACCTAAAGTACCACTGCCTAGACGATTGTTTGAGACCATATATAGAACGTTTGAGACGGCAAACTTTGCGCTCATGTCCTTTGACTTCAAAACCCTCGGGTTGAGCCATATAAATCTCTTCGTCTAGTTCTCCATTGAGAAACGCAGTCTTAACATCCATATGAAAAAGTTCTAAATCCTGCTGGGCGACAATAGCTAGGATCAGACGAATTGAAGCAAATCTCACCACTGGGGAGAAAGTATCTTCATAGTCCACACCCCGCAGTTGGGTATAGCCTTTCGCCACAAGACGTGCCTTATACTTGTCGATTAACCCATCTACCTTGCGTTTGACTTTAAAAACCCACTTGTTTCCAATAGTCTTGCGCCCTGGCGGAAGGTCAATCAACTCCCAGACTCGATTCTTTTCCATTGAGCTTAACTCATCCTTCATTGCAGCCATCCACTCATTTCTAGCAGATGAAGATAAGGCTTCTTCCACAGAAGTAGGCTCGTCTTCATCATTTGGAGTGCACATAAGAATTTCTCCGTCAATCTCGTGCACATCTGTCAATCTCAAAACGACGACGTGGAACTCTTCCTCGTGCACCTCTACGCAGTTGAGAATCTTGTTGACCTGATGGTCCTTGTGGTGTGCTCCCACTGTCTGGGATACTCCCACTAGGTTGAAGGTCACTTACACTATCTTCAGCGACAACCGGATGAGGAACTAATTCCCCACCTTCGCTTGAAGATGGTAAAGTGGGTTCAACCTCCTCTAACTCATAGAGGTCAAGATTCTTACTCGCATCTCCAATGCTAGGAAAATCACTCTCTATGAAATCGACATCACGAGACTCTATTTCAGTCCTTCCACCATTTGGATGTTCACCATACATTACATAACCTTTAGAGTTTTCAGAATACCTTAGAAAGATACTCTTCTTTGCTCTAGGCCCTAGTTTCCCATACTTATGAGAAGTACTGTGAACATAACCTGCTGAGCCCCATGGGCGCAAGTTATCCAAATTTGGCTTTTGGTCATTCCAAAGCTCATAAGGGGTGGATTTGACTGACTGTGAAGGCACACGATTAAGTATATAGGCTGCAGTCAAAAGGGCATCCCCCAAAAAGATATAGGAAGGTTTGCTTGCGCCATCATAGACCTAACCATGTCTAACAATGTTCTATTCCTTCTTTCCGCAACACCATTTTGTTGTGGAGTATTAGGAATAGTAAGTTGCCTGCGTATCCCTTTTCCTCACAAAACTTCTTGAAGTGATCTGACAAATATTCGCGTCCTCGGTCAGTGCGAAGAGTTTTTAAATTCTTCTCTTTCTGATTCTCAACCTCAGCTACAAAGCGTTTGAAACAGTCCAAAGCTTCATAGCGGTGAGATATCAGATACACATAACCATATCGCGTATAATCGTCTATCAGTGTAAGGAAATAAGAGGCGCCATGGCGTGCCTTTACACTCATAGGTCCGCATATATCAGAGTGAACTAGCTCAAGTGGTTGAGTTGCTCTCACAGCCTTTCCAAAAGGCTTCCTGCATGCTTTACCGGCCAAACAAGCCTCACAAGTTTGTAGATTGACTTTTGCGAGTGGGCCTAAAAAGGCCTTCTCTAGCCAAACGAGTCATTCTATCTTGGCCTATGTGGCCCAGTCTTGCATGCCAGGTGGTAGAATCATTCACAATATTATCATTCACCACATAAGAATAAGAAGACTGAGAATCAATTTAAATCCAATTGAAAAAGACTATCCATGCGAAAACCATGTCCGAACAAAACATCATCCAAAAAAATGTCCAACTTATTACCCCTAAAAATAAAGGAAAAACCACTGTCTAATAAAGCAGTAACTGAAAGTAGATTAAGCCGAACTGTGGGTGCATATCGCACATCCTCTAGAATCAATGTGCGCCCAGTGCGCAACTTGAGCTGGTAAGAACCAACCCCTAGCACCTCTTCGGAACTATTGTTTCCCATGAAGATATGTTTGCTACCCGCTGGAATCCGGTGATAATCTACGAACCCCTCTCGATCACGTGCTACATGTTTTGTTGCACCTGTATCCACAAACCACACAGGTTGGGAATGAGCAACCATCACATGTGAGGAAACATATAACTGAGAGAGAGATTCTGAAAGTACCTTCTTCGGCTCAGTGCAATCACGAGCGAAGTGTCCTTTCTGTTGACAGTTGAAGCATTTAACTTTAGACAGATCCTTTTTCCCACCACGTTTTCCTCTCTTGCGTTTCTTCATTTTTCCTTCCTTTGGCGCAGAAGTGCTAGCCTCGCCTTTCTTACCTTTCTTACTTTGTCTTTCGCGCTTGCCATTTGCATTGCGCGATCCCCCTTGGGCGACATAAGCAAGGGTCTTGTCAGTATCTCGAGTCTCGTCCTCAAGGATGACATGCTGTGAAACATCAGAAAAGTTCTTGATGTTTTCACTGTGGGTCAATATCTGTTTCATATTGGCCCACGAGGCAGGAAGGGACCTTATGACAGCTCTGACTTGCTGCTCATCTGTGAGCGCATGGCCAGCATCCCTTAGCTTACCAATCATATTGGACATCATCCTTAGATGTTCACTCATGGTATGTTTAGGGTCTTTTGTGTACTCCTCAAACTTAATCACAAGGCTACGAAGCCGCGTAGTTGAGGTTCCACCAAAAGAAAACTTGAGCTGATCCCATAAAGCTTTGCAAGTTGGAAGTTCATCATACTGCCCAATTAGATCATTTTGCAAGCTGCTCAACAAGGTGTAGCGCGCACTACGATCTTTCTGATTCCATTTCTGGTAGGCAGTGTGGTCTCTTAGGGGTTGCGCCTCAGTTGGCGCGACCATCTCCTTGGTCAAGTGCTCCTCGAGCTCTTGTTCGTTCAGCATGAATTTCATCTTTTTGTGCCAAACGTCATAATTATCTCCGTTAAGTTTTTCACCCTTAACGAGATCAGCTATGACATTCTTGGTGGCCATTATATTCACTACATTAGATTGCGCAAGGAAAAGACATTAATTATACATCCTTCTATTTATTTCAAAAAATTCAAATGAAAAACATAATCCTTCCTCACATCATGAAATCGAAAATCTGCTAAGCTCGTAATCATCTCCCATGTATGTGAGTTGGGAAAAATATTTTTCAAGTAATTTTTCGCAATAAATTTCATCATCATATAAGCCACAATATAATAAATCATCCACATGATAATTTAGAACAATATAAAATTGCACCATGCAATTAAATTTGCAAGGACTCCATTGAGCCCTATTGGCATTCTAATAACTTATGCTAAGAAAATTCTGGTTTGAATAATGTGCGTGCGAAATTACATCCCCGTACAAGGCTTTCTCGAAATATACAGGGAAATAGCAGAATACAACATCTTTGAGAATCCTACTACAAACTACTCCAATAAAACAAATGGAGATGCCGCACAGCACATTATTCTCAAAAGAATTTTCTTAAAGCAAGAGTAAACACATTAAACATAAGTTTCTTTAGAATGCCAATCTAATATCCATCCATTTAACCTAAAACTAGCATACTCAAATAAGAAGTTACAGGGTAATAAAATGGATGAATAGGCCACATTCTCCTCCCAAGGAAAACGGGCGACAAGGGCCTTGAAAATATAAATGGATTAAAAGTGTGGATTTACCAAAAACCCAACAAATATACCTCAAAAGTATATTTAAACCATAACACAAATCAAGGCAAGCATGTAACAAATTAGACATAATTTATCTATGTCATATAACTCTCCAAAAATATTTATTGCTACTCACGAAGTGCAAAAAATAATATTTACGCATTATTCGTATTTTTGGGAACCACAAAAGTACCACAAAAAATACTCACAAATGACCAAAAACTGAGAGATAAATCCTAAAAAAATTGGCAAACAGTAAATTTAACCCTAATATACCCTCTGAAATTAAATAAAAATTCTGTGTGTATAAAACAAAATTTTAAAGTTAATTTTTCATAGAAAAAGTCGTTTAAAAATTAAACAGAACACACACAGAGGGTATAAAGGTAATTCAGCACCATTGAAAATTTTCAGAAGGCATGACAAGGCTCCACTCGCCGGCGGTGACGATCACCGGCCAAAAACCAGTCTGCACGCGCCTCCACGCGCCGCCGTGCGCGTGGGACAGCGCAGCTGATTCTTGGAGCAGGCGCGTGGTAGGCACGCGCGCGTGGGCTCGCGGACGACGCCTTGCTGGCGCGTGAGAGCTTGTGGGCGCGTTGCACGCCTGGGCTCAGCCACGGCTGGCGCGTGGATGCGTGTGCGCGGCTCCAGGGCGTGGCTTGGCTCACGTTCGGCGCGTGGGGCGCGTGTCAGCGAGTGGCGTGTGACTTAGTCATGCGCGTGGCTGAATCGGCGCGTGACACGTGTCAGGGTTTGTGCACTGTTCATCATCTTCGTAGGAAAACCCTAATTTTTTCAGCGCCGCCATGTCGCGATGCCAACTTCGGGATGCCATATCTCTCTCGTTTTTAAGCCAAATAATGCGTACGATATATCGTTGGAAAGCTTATACAACATAGATTAATTATGTACCAACCGATCATGATAAAAACAGAATATCATACTCCGAATTTGAGTCCCAAAACTCGAAAAAACCACAGTTTTCTTGAAAAATAAAATCGTGATTTCTCACAAATCATGCATCCAAAAATCACGAAATTTTATGGAGTTCATCCTCAACCATAGGAGAACAAAAACATCTAATTATTTTTCAGAAAAACATGCTCAATAAATTTCGAATTTTAATAATGGGTCTCATTCATGTATCCGGAAAAAATCGTAACATGCACATTATTTAATCTAGCATGTTAAAGGCGAATCAACAAGTAATCATGCTCTGATACCAATGTTGAAACGATTACAACAATTATCGTGCTACCACGTAACACGTAATGGGTTCGAAAACATACCGTACGAAGTCTTCGAAAATTCCGACGTAGGATCCTTGTTGTTACGAGCCTCCAACACGCTTGATCTTTTTCGCAGGTACGAAAACGGCTACTAGAGTCGAGTTCTTCGTCCACGAACCAAATCCTAGAGCTTGGTGATTGCTCTAGAGAGAGTGCTATAGAGAGAGGGATTATTGCTATGACTTCCTTTATTTATTGGGATATCTCTAGCCTTTATATAGAGATACAATTAGAGATTGGCTTTACCTCCAACTCTTAGGAGATAAAGATGTATTTACCTCAAACACTTAGGAGATAAATATCCTCTAATTAACTGTAATTATCCAGACTAACAAATACACATTATCTGTTAGTGGGCGGATAATGGGTCCATTGACCCAATTTATTAACACTGATAATTATAATGTGTATACTTATACAAGATCAGCAATGCAGTGTTTCTTTTCTCTTTTGCTCATCTCCATTTCTTTACTTGGATTTCCTTTTTCCTTTTCATTTCAGATTTTAGAGCATAAGAGAGGCTGATCAAAAAACTCAACCTCGAGTATGAGTTTCGTAACTTCTAATTTGCCACTAATTTGAAATAGGGGAGGTCAAACTGATCAAAAAAGAAAACTTGCACAACAAGACAAAAGAAGAAGAAGATATGAACTCGTCACGCCCAAAATTATGGATACAAAATTTTAACGTGGTTCGCCTACTGCCTACGTCCACATAGAAGATAAGGAGAGAGTGTTACAAAAGGAACTTTCATTAAGTAACTTAGACTACACAATTCTGAATTACACCCAAACTCACCGCACTTTTTTTTCTCTTAGTAAATAAAACCTCTCTATCGTGGATTAGGTGCAGAGTATATAGCTGGAAAACTGCTCCACCAACAGCCATGAACCTAGCTCTATGTCAAGCCTGGGGGATAGAGAAATTTGTGTTGCAAGCCAAGACATGAAGATAAGTATACTTAATTGTTGAACTCTAGATGTTTTTGAGTAGAATGTATAGATGTAATTGAAGTGTAAATAGTTGTTGAGATAGAAAGTACAGATGTAAATGTATAGATGTTTGCACTTTATGGAGTAAAAAGGACTTTTTATCTGGCAGGAAAGGAATCATAGAATTTTCAAGCAACAAGCTGCACCTACACAAGGCTATCTGGCTGTTATACAACAATGGGTCAAATACAGAACCTTCAGCTGAACAAAAGCCCCTGCTTCTTCTCTAAATCATGCACTATGTGAAAGCTGGGATATTGATAAACAAATACTAATAAGAGCAAATGTTGTGTAGATGATACATGGGAGATAGAACATAGCTTTGAATTGTGAATATGTAACTAAATGTAATTGTAGATGTGGAAATTATGGATACATATGATTTTTTTACGATGAAATAATACATGGGACCTTTTACCAAAAAAAAGGACTTTTTACCAACAAAAAAAAAAAAAAACCTCTCTGTCGTTTGTTTTCCTCATTCACTAGTGTTATTACAAACTCACTTTACACTGTACCATTTAAGCTACAATCATATGTTTTTTAATGCCTTACTTTCTTTAGCTTTCTATGCCAATTAACTCACCGTGTATCACTCTTAGCGTTTAAGGGAGGTCACAGTCACCTCCTTAGTGTTGTAATTTTAGCTCCTAAAACAGGTACAACTAGCACAATAAAAAAAGAAAAGATATAAACTCTCTCACACAAAAATGTGGATACATATAATTAACGTGGTTACGCTAATGCCTACACCCATAAGAAAGAAAGCGAGAATGTCGCGCCATAAAGAAAGGTATAAGGAAACTTTGACTCAATAATTCAAACTCACCTCTACTGGTTTTTCCTTTTAGTGTTTTGCAAAAACACTTACGGCTCTCCCATTTGAGCTATAATTACATGCTCTCAATGCCTTACATTCTTTAACTTTCTGTGCTAATTAACTCAAGGCGTATTACTATCTACCTTTAGCTCTCAGCAGCTAATAAGGGCCTAGTGTGCATTTGTCCGTGTTGGTTATCTTTGTCTTTAGCTCTCAATGGCTCAAAGGCTTTACTCTGCAAAATCCTCTGCATTTGCTCTTTTTATGTATGGGGAGAATAGGTGAAGAGTCAGATAAATCACAGTACATGAAACATTAAGGGGTTGTACGCTTACCAAATTCTGTTTTCATTTTTGTAATGATGATGAAAAAGATGCCTTTTTTCGTGTACTTTTATCTTTTTCAGTTTCGTTTTGGATAAAAAATCCAAATAGTAACCAAAAAGGTGGCTACTGTTTGGGTGTTTTCACATTTTTCCATTGCTACTATTCTCTGTGTCAGAGAATAACATCCTGTCTCATTCTCTCATGATTTTCTCTCTTTCTCTCTCTCTCTCTCATGATTTTCTCTGCGGTGTGCATCCGTTCTCTCACGATTTTCTCTGCCGCCTAGGAAGGCCGCCCTGCAGAAGCCAAATCCGCAGAAGCCCAAATCCCTTGAAGCCAAGCCCCAGAACAATAGGACGCCAAACGGCGAGGAGAAGAAGGAGAAGAGGCGGACGTTGGCGATTGCGCTCACGCGCGAGGAGACTGAGGATGACGTGTTTGCGATGACTGGAGCGAGGCCGTCGAGGTGGCCGAAGAAGCTGCCGAGGACCGTGCAGAGACCGATTGGGTTCTGCGAGTTTTCTCTTGTTATTTCTACCGTTGATTAGTGCGGTGCTGACTGAAAATGCTATAATGGAGAACGATATTTGTGGTGAGTGATCCTTTTTGCTTCGGTGGTTGTGGTGATTTTGCAGAAGGGAAGGGGAAAGGGAAATGGGGACACAGATGTGGGAACTGGGAAGGGGGAGGGAAAGGGAATCCGTGAAGGGAAATGGAAAGGGAAGGAGGACACGGATATGGGCCCACGAGGAAATAATGGAGAAAATGCTAAAAGCATACAAGAATTTATCCAAAAAAGTTGGCAAAAATGGAAATGAAAATGGTAAACGTAGAAAAAAAAAAAAACTCAAAAAGTAGATACGGAAAAAATTAAAAGTACAAGATCCAATTTTAGAACTGAATATTAAAATTTAGAAAACAAAAACATAATACAAAATGCAAAAATAAATTGCGTAAACGTACGGGGCCTAAGCCTCCGCAAAAATGAAAAAAATTTGGCTGCTATCCGAGTTGGAGGAATCTTCCTCCTACCCCCTATATAGTGACAATCAATCGTCTCTAAATATTTTTACTGGCTTTTATTTAGTGACGCTAAAAAAGTGCTGTTAATGATTGTCGCTAATAATGTTAGAAGAAAAGCTGCTAAAAATATTTAGCGACTGTTAATTGTCACTATATATGGGGTTGGAGGAAGATTCCTACAACCCGGATAGGAGCCAAAATTTGTTCCGCAAAAATAATGCACCACAACTTGACTAGCGTCATAAATTGTGAAACATTCACTACTCCTTTGCCACTTCTCCGGCATGGTGTAATAGCACAATATCACACACGCACATAAAAATTTCTAGAAGTACATTTGCATGACCTGAATTCGTGGCATTTGTTCCCAATCTCACACTTCAAATTTTTGTTCAAAAGTTGTCGCCAACCCATTTGCGTAGAAACTAAAGGCAACATCCAACAATTCTACACCTAGCTCTTAATTCATGCAAACAATATTTACTTGTCTTCGCTTTTGCTCTCTCGGGGCATCTCAGCAGGACTTCTTACAGGTGATCAAGCTCGCCGTAGAGCTTGAGCTTCCTAAGAATAGTACTCGTCATTATGTTTGCCAAATTCTCATGTCTATGCATCTCCTTTAGTTTAATCATCTCATTTTCAATGACTCTCCGGAGGCAGTGATATCGCACACTACTGTTCTTCGTTCAAGAGTGGTACGTAGGACTTTGCTCAAGTTGATAGCTATACCAGTTTAACAAAAACTTATGTGCTCATCTTATTTCAACCCTAGTTCATACCGCGAAATCTCCTATCCCTGACATTTCCTCGAAAAGATAATGACTTTTTCACGTAAATTATTGCATGGGAAGTCACCGGCATATTATTTTTGGTGACTCATCATCAATTAATATTAAATATGTCACCTTATTTGTATATCCATACCTTGAAACGAATCGTCACCATGAATGATGATTGGAGAGGTTCTGTGATGTATTAACAAGAAATTGCCTCTTACTAAGAATGACACTACGATGAAATAACCAATAATGACACGATGATGAAAATAATTACGGAGAAGAAAGAGAAATAGTGATATTGACATGAGAAGAAATATACTGACCTACCAACTCTTATTATATATATAGAGATATCTCTAGGGGATGGGATTCATTCACTTGCATTCCTGCTAGCAAAAGCGTTCTGCATCATCAGCGGCGCTGGCGCAAGGATCGAGGTCCTTTTCATACAGAACTGAGAAGGAAAGGTCATGAGCCTTGCAGTAAGATGCCATTCATAAGACCGACCCCGAAGATCATTGAGAAATATGGTCGATTCGGATGTTTTATAACATTGTATATTCCTTGCATTTTTAATGAACACTAATTCATACTATTATCAAGTGCGATGACATATTACGGTTATGTGGTGAATTCAGACTAATTTCAGAACTGGAGTATATAATATACTCCTTTCGATTTTTTGTGACCAACAATTCATATAAATTATTACATAATTAGCAGGCAATTATATATCGAACCCACTGGCGCAAAACGTTGTTGGGCATATATGGGACTAACCTTTCTTCATTTTATGAAATTATTTAAACATTTATTTATAGAAGAAAAATGCTCGATAGATTATAAATAGAGAGCAGAAAGGAGAGAAGAACGACATGTGGACTAAAGAAAGTTAAGAGTGAACTTTATAATTATCGTGAGTTGGAGGCATTAGCCACTTATACACGCAATTAGAAAGCAGTAATTACGATTTTAGGTTATGCAGTTCCTTATAACATTTTTTTTTGGCCCTTGCAAACAAGTGCCAATAATTAATTAAATAGCGCACTAATTTTAAAAGTTTTTAATAATTGTTTTAGAGCTCAATTACAGAGCAATTAATGATATTAGTGCTAATATAGGATTTGTCTCTTTAGAAACAACTTGATAGTACTTTACAACAAGTGTCCTTCTTCGTAGTTTTTGCATACACAATTTCCTTTATCACAACATTTTGTTGCTCTCTTTTGCAACGTTTCAATAAATTTCAATATTGAACCATTTGTTAACTACGCTTAAACCAGATAAAGCTTTGACACGTAGAACTTTGCAAATCAAGTACTAATTAGAACATTAGGTCATGGCACCGAAGAACAAATGATGTGTTAACTTCTTATAAAATTTGATATAACTGTTTAATTAGGTAGGCTTTTTAACAAGCACGCGTTTTCGCACTACCAAAATTTAATTTGGTATATTGTTTAAACTCAGCTCATTTCTTTACCTGTTATCAAATTAAAAAAAGGCAAAGTTTTAAGAAGCCTAATAGCAACAATGTAGAACTCATCTATAAGGTTTAGAATAGCATCTTTTTTGATAAAGCACCTTTAACAGTTCGTTTGATACATAATTAATAACTTTGACTGGAACTAGAAAAATTGTAGGGATGTCCTCAAGAAAGTAGATGATGATGGTAGTAGGTTAATATTTAATGCTGTTTAACCACCGCCATAAGGACACTCGTTAGCATTTGTCTTTTTGTTTTTGTTTTTTTTTAAAGTGTTATAACTCACGTTGCTTAGAAACTGTGGGAATGAATAATCTCCTTCTTGGAAAATGTATCATTTTTCTTCTCAAAAAATCGCTAGCAAGCAAAGTTGCATGGTGGCCATGGCTAATGTAAAGTTTTTGCAAAATTCGCAATTGAAATTTGAATAGAAAGTCAAAAATATAAGACAAAAGAATGAAAAGGCAGTCAATGTATAGATGAAAATTTACGAAATCCAAAATTTCAATTACACTTAAGTTTACAAATAATTTTTGGATGAAATGCAAAAGCCCCTTATTTTTACAGTTAATAGGAATTGCCTGATTAAGAAGAAGAAGAAGAATGGAAAGTCGGTCAAAACATAGAATGAAATTTACAAAATCCAAAATGTTCAATTACAACATCCAAATTTTGTTTTTATTAACAAAATCTGGAGTTTCATTCTAGATTTTTAAAATCTGCAACTGTAGATAATCAACAGGATTCTCTAACTAATGCTGCTTCAGAAAGGAAGGGCCACGAGTTAAACGAACACTTAGAAAGCGAAATGCTATTTTGACTCCTTTTTCCGTTGCTAAGAAAGTATTTTAGTGACAATCATTTTTTTTCAGCAACAATAAGGACACGGGGATTAACATGTTGTCGTTGAAAATAGGCTTTTCCATTTAGAATTTGATAGAAATAAAGATAGACAATTGAACCCCGATCCTTTGCAAGGATAATATAAATACCATGGGGACACTCACTGTACAATACATCCATTGAGTATTGCAGTTACTACATTGCATGACAAAGGCGATCGATAAAATCGCAACGTGGTTAAAATCAACTAATGTAACGACATAATTATCCATTTTATATAACTAAGATAACGGAAGAGGTGAACATAAGAAGACAATAAAAAGATAGCAATACCGTTGTTAAACGGTAAACTATCGCATTAATAAACTTTAGCCTGAACTTGGAAAAAAATAATCCGATTCAATCTCATGACACAATATTGAACAAAACCCTATCACAAGAAAACGGTGTGTGTGTGTGTGTATATTGCATGGAACTATATTAGTGTTAATGAAAATGTATGTAATGAGTTGTAAACTTGCCCTCTAAGCGTATTCTAGGGACAACCATGACTCTAAAACACATACATATATATAAAGGACAAGATTTCACTTAAAGTGACCGTTGCCAATTGTTTATGTCCAACGTACAAGACAATAACAGCACTGGTGGCACGTTTAAGTTGTAACGTACACAAATATAGAAGGGATTTTGTCCTTACAACCAAGCATTGGAAGAAAAACCCTACTCGCAACCCCTATATAAAGGATGCATTGTTGCTTGCCTCTCATTCTTCAAGAAAACTTTTTTATTGCCTCCACAGTAGACGGTTGATATGAAGACTGCAAGAGTCTTGAACTCAGATGGCGAGCAAGATGATGATGGCGAGGACCATGAAGAGGATGGCTGCAGGATTAAAACCACAATTGAATTGATGATTTACCAAAGCAGCTCCCCATCAGGTTAGCATTTTTTTCCTCTTATGTCTTGATTCTTTTTTCAAACTTTAGTTTAGCTCTTTTATGTCATTAATCGCCCAGATGTTCTTTGATGTTGTCAGGGTTGAAAGCAAGTCCAACAGAGAGATCCTTTGCGGTATGACAACCTTTTGGAAGCACTACGACTTCTCGTGTAATGGGATTTCTGTCTGGTTTGCAATGCATCAAACCATAAGGGACCCGATTAATTTAGGACTGCAGAGATTTTCAAAACCTGGAAGAGTTATTTCACTGGTGAGCAGCGCACATAGTTCTCCATCAAATGCACTTCTGTAACTATATCAGAGTCCTTATCATGAGTGAAAATGGGATGTGCAAAGGTTTCTTTTAGAGCGGCTCAGCTGCAATTTAACAAACTCTGGTCTGGATATTGACCTCGAAGAAACCCTTGTAATTATAAGTTTTATGTGTAATTTTGCTTGTGAAATATCGTGGAGGAATGTTAGAACATAGAAGGAAATGTAAGTTTGAGAAAAAAAAACTAATAGACTCGAGAAGAAAAGAATCGGTGTGTAGAAGAGATGGTTTGGTAAATCATTAACTTTAATAATATGGATATGGAAATGCAAAATATGAAATTTCAATTAGATTTTCAGAATTCTTACTTACTACTATTTACTTGCATTTTTTGGATTTTGATTCATCTAAGATGAAGGAATGCACCGTGGATTGTTTTAGTGCCCCTGCAGAGATGTGTATTGTTTGTTTGGAAACCAAGACAATTATTATTACTTCAACATTCGTTTGAGTCACACATGGCGAGATGACTCTCCCACAAGCATATAGAGATAGGAGGTTGCACAAAAAGTTCGGCGGGTACGCTTCCCGCTAATTATCTGTCTACTTTGCCATGAAGTTCCCACATAAATTGATTTCTATATTTAAATAAAAAAACTTTGCCGTACCGTTTAAGGAGTGCCCTACGCTTGAGAGCTAACTTGAGATCAATTGGCGATCCTTACCATTTATGCAGTTAACAAAAAATAAGTAACCCCGCGCTTGAGAGCTAGCTTCCTTGATCTCTTTCGAACTTGTTGAGAATTTAACGTTAAGGATCGCCAGTTTATTTGCATGGTGCCAAATCAAGGGTAACTGGAAAGCACAAAGTATTCCAAGGGAGTTTTTGAGGTCCAAATTACCATGAAATGGAAATATACATGCACGCGTGTGCGTATAAATACTTCATATATATATATATAAGGGGGCCGATCCACACCCACCGGTGGAGAAATAACAAATTTCTCCACCGAACCGCTAGTAAGACCAGCGGTTGGCCACGTGGGCCAAAAAAGGACGAAAATACTATGATAAATTCATGAAAATATCACGAGAAAATGAAAAACTCGTGAGAAAATGGTGGCAATAATGCCCAACCGCAACTCCTACATGCGGTTGGCATTATTGCCTTCCGTGACCCCACCCCCCACCCGTCACCCCCCTTGCCCCCCACCCCCTTGCCCCCCACCCCGTGGCCCCCACCCTATGTCCTTTTCCCCCACCCGTGAACCCCCCTTCCCCCACCCGTGAACCCCCTCTTCCCCCACGTGTCATTACCACCCTACCCCCCCACCCCCACGTGTCATTCCCCCCTCCCCCTCCCTGCTGTTCACTCACGGTTCTTCTCTTCCTCTCTCACTTTTCTCTCTATAAAATCCCTCCTCCCCGAATCATTTCTTCCACCCTCCTCATTCTCCCTATCTCACCTACATACAAACAAAAAAAATTTACGCTAGAAGATCGGTGGATAACCGCTAGAAGACCGGTGGATTTTTCTTGAAATATATCAAGTTAAAACAAGTAAGTATTTTTCAATTTGTTCTTACCAATTGATTGTTTAAATTGTGTTACGCTTAAGTTGTTCTTACAATAGTCTAAAATTCGTGTTTAGGGCGTCAAAGGGCGTCAAAATTACGTTTTGACAAATCGGGGTATTACATTCGAAAAATTCCAAAATAGCGATTTTTTAGGGCGTCAGAAATAGAATTTTTCACGAATTTATAAAAAATAGCTAGAGCTAGATTTTGCCAAAGTACGAAACAGAGACCCTAGTTATTTTCAAAAGATCTATATCAGGTAAAAATTTCAGATTTTTCCAAAGACCGGAAAGGGGTTAACTGATACACGCAACCTTGTAACTTTGCAGTGTAATTTAAAATATCAAGCCAGCGCGATTTCGCGCAAAACTTTTATGAGAACCCTAGGGTGTTGGGAAGTTCCATTCCCCAGGAATTCGGGCCATTCCGAAGCCGTTAGCTAATTTTTTGGCCGAACGGGCTTTTAAGCGCTCGATCCGGACACCGGTTCGGGATTTTTAGGCGAAAAATCCGTAAAATACTTTTTAGATCAAGAATGAACTCAGGAAGCTTAAAATAGCATTTTAAAGCACTTTTGATATTTTCTGAAGCCAGGGGGTATTTTGGTAATTTGCCACCCCGAGAGGGGTATTTTGGTAATTTTCCCGAAAAAATTTTCCAACGGACTTTTAAGTCCAGAAATGTAAGTAAAACGCCTGAAATGTTGTTTTGCAGCTGATTGCGGGGCGTAATTGTCGCTAAAGGTGAAAACTTAATTAGACAGTTTTTTTACGAATTTATAAAAAATAGCTAGAGCTAGATTTTGCCAAAATACAAAACAGAGACCCTAGTTATTTTCAAAAGATCTGTATCAGGTTAAAATTTCAGAGTTTTTCAAAGACTAGAAAGGGGTTAACTGATACGCGCAACCTTGTAACTTTACAGTGTAATTTAAAATATCAAGACAGCACAATTTCGTGCGAAACTTTTATGAGAACCCTAGGGTGTTGGGAAGTTCCATTCCCCAGGAATTCGGGCCATTCCGAAGTCGTTAGCTAATTTTTTGGCCGAACGGGCTTTTAAGCGCTCGATCCGGACACCGGTTCGGGATTTTTAGGCGAAAAATCCGTAAAATACTTTTTAGATCAAGAATGAACTCAGGAAGCTTAAAATAGCGTTTTAAAGCAATTTTGATATTTTCTGAAGCCAGGGGGCATTTTGGTAATTTGCCCCCCCGCGAGGGGTGTTTTTGTAATTTTCCCGAAAAAAAGTTTTTCAGTCCAGAAATGTAAGTAAAACACCTGAAAGGTTGTTTTGAAGCTGGTTTGATGGGCGTTAGGGTGACAATGAACCCCCGGGGGCTATTTTGCTAATTTTACGTTACACAAATCTGTGCTTAAAATAACTTTTAGTTCAGGAAAGGGTGTGAGACACCTGAAAAGTTATTTTAAAGAGTGAATTCAGGAAGCTTGTTGTCAGGGGGCATTTTGGTAATTCGCATCCCCGATAGGGGTATTTTCGTAAATTTGCAGCGTTAAGTTTTTCAAAGGATTTCTTAGTCCAGAAATGTAAGCAAAGCACCTGAAAGGTTGTTTTGAAGCTGATTTGGGGCGTTAGGGTGATAATGAACCCCCGGAGGCATTTCGGTAATTTGTCGCTCATCGGGGGCTATTTTGCTAATTTTACATTATACCAAATTTCTCGAAAGACGGTGGTTTAAATAAATTTTATTCTTCTTTTATTTAAATCTATGACTTGTTGAGAATGATATAATTTTTATTTTTTAGATTCCAGTATAAATATGGATGCAACTGGAGGAAATAATTTTTGTGAAGGTTCTGATCCACCTTACGTTGGTCAAGTTTTTCAAGCACTGGACGAAGTTGAAGCATACTATAGAGCATATTCGAAAACGATAGGTTTCGGTATTAGAACTAAGACGACTAGAAAACGGGCGAATACAGATCAAATTTGTGCAAGACTATTTGAGTGTCATAGAGGAGCACCGCATGTAACTCCGGTCGTTCGGATCAGTGACGAAGGGACAACAAGACAAAGAAAACGGGACACATTTCCGGGTACCGGCTGCAAGGCCCATGTGTATGCAGTACACCGAAAAAATGAAAACCATTGGGTTGTCACAGGAGTGGAGTTGAGCCATAATCATCAGTTGATGACCCCCAGTAAGATTGGTCAAATTCATCAACACCGAGAAATAAGCGCGGCACACAGACAACTAATTTTTACAATGGCCGAGGCTAAAATTCCACCTTCTAAGATGATGGGGGTTTTCTCAAGCCAGGCTGGGGGGATTGACAAGTTGAGTTTCAACGAAGTAGACCTTCGAAATGAACTTCGTGCTCAGAGGAGAGAGTCTTTCGGTAAGAGTGATTCTCAAACTACACTTGATCTCTTCAGGTCCCTTCAGAGTGAGAATTCTGGATTTTTTTACAGTCTCCAACTGGATGATGAGAACCGCATTAGTACTATATTTTGGGCGGACCCCCGTTCTAGAGCTGCTTACCAAAATTTTGGGGATGTTGTGACGTTTGACACCACATACCGCACCAATAAGTACTCTATGCCTTTTGCTCCGTTCACCGGGGTGAACCACCACTATCAGTCAATCTCGTTTGGCTTTGCCCTGCTTAGGGATGAGACGGAGGAGTCATTTACGTGGTTATTTGAAACGTGGCTTCAAGCAATGTATCATATTCCTCCAAAGACCATCATCACCGACCAAGATCTGGCAATGAAAAATGCAATCGCTAAGGTCCTTCCAGATACTCACCATGGCCTGTGCACATGGCACATAAGCAACAAATATCCCGAACGGCTTCACCATGTATATGCAAACCATCCGTCATTCAAGACTGACTTTAATACATGTGTGAAGAAATCGTTGACGGTAGACGTGTTCGAGGAGAGGTGGGCCACGTTAATGGATACTTACTATTTGCACAATCACGAATGGTTACAATCGTTGTATGAGATCAAGACACAGTGGGTCGGTGCCTACACCAAGAAGTTTTTTGCAGCCGGAATGACTACGACCTCGAGAAGCGAAGCTATGAATTCATTCTTTGATGGGTACGTAGGCCAGTCTTCAAGTATAGCGGAGTTCGTACTAGAGATGCAGAAAGCCGTTGACAGGCAATTGTACCGTGAGAGAGAAGCCGACGCGGCTACAGTTTGCAAAGAAAGAGCTATACTACTTTATTCACCTTTAGAGGCTCATGCGGCTCAAGTCTATACCAAGGAAATGTTTCGACAGTTTCAAGAGGAACTACTAAAGTCGAATCAATATGGCATGACAAAGTTGCACGAGTATTCCACCAGAGACATCAAGGTTTATGCTTTGACAAATGTGACGAACTTCGCCAATCCGTGCTCTTCGTCGGCTCCGAGGACCAGACGACATTTTACCGTAGCAATTTGTAAGGACACTGGGTTGGTTAATTGCAACTGTCAACTGTTTGAGCATAAAGGTATACTTTGTCGACACGCGTTGAGGGTTTTGAGCGCCAAGAATGCTAGTGAAATCCCTCCACCGTATATCTTGGAACGGTGGACGAAGGAAGCCAACAGAGTCCACGGTCACATTCCTTACGTGCCCAATGTTTCAGTTGATTTCGAGCAATCTGAGACGCTGCGATATAATCACCTTTGTAACATCATGCACGGTTTATCAATGGATGCAGCGTCGACATTTGATGGGTACAGGTATCAAGTTGAAGCAGCCGCACGGGATAAGGCTAAGCATGCACAGTTTAGGATGGCATTACCAGAAACTGTGGACACTCCGACTACTCGACCAACTCCAGGCGGTAGATTCAATCGAGCCAAACAGCCAGTCATTGACGGCACTGACCTACAAGGTGAGGAGGACGACATTTTTGATCCAATTATTTCTCAAACAAAAGGGCGAAAACGAGCAATACGCATGAAGAATCCGATTGAAGAAGCAACGGGTCAAAAAAAATTACGAAAGTGTGCGTTGTGTAATAAGATGACTGATCATGACAAGAGAAACCATTATAAAGTGTTAGGTATCGAACCTGGCAGTATGGTCGAGGAGGACGATGATGAGGAAGAGTGTTAGGGTTAATGTTTCAGTTGTATAAATTGAACTTTTATAATGTTTAAATTTGTGATTTGGTTTGTGCAATCTTTAATTTGTGATTTGATTTGTGGATTATTGATATTTTTGGTAACTCCGTTTTCGGGCACACTTTAGGCCCAATTGATAGCTTCCGAAAAAAGTTGTAATTTTTTTTGTCACTTTTTTTCCGCTCATTGCACTTCAGGCACGCTAGTTAGCCCATTTGTAAGACTTTCGGCGAAAAACGAGACACATTAATTTTTGAGTTTTCCTAGGAAGGGCCTATTCGGGCACACTTTAGGCCCCAATTGATAGCTTCCGAAAAAAGTTATAATTTTTTTTGTCACTTTTTTTCCGCTCATTGCACTTCAGGCACGCTAGTTAGCCCATTTGTAAGACTTTCGAAAAACGAGACACATTAATTTTTGAGTTTTCCTAGGAAGGGCCTATTCGGGCACACTTTAGGCCCCATTTGATAGCTTCCGAAAAAAGTTGTAATTTTTTTTGTCACTTTTTTCCGCTCATTGCACTTCAGGCACGCTAGTTAGCCCATTTGTAAGACTTTCGGCGAAAAACGAGACACATTAATTTTTGAGTTTTCCTAAGAAGGGCCTATTCGGGCACACTTTAGGCCCCATTTGATAGCTTCCGAAAAAAGTTGTAATTTTTTTGTCACTTTCCGCTCATTGCACTCAGGCACGCTAGTTAGCCCATTTGTAAGACTTTCGGCGAAAAACGAGACACATTAATTTTTGAGTTTTCCTAGGAAGGGCCTATTCGGGCACACTTTAGGCCCCAATTTGATAGCTTCCGAAAAAGTTGTAATTTTTTTTGTCACTTTTTTTCCGCTCATTGCACTTCAGGCACGCTAGTTAGCCCATTTGTAAGACTTTCGGCGAAAAACGAGACACATTAATTTTTGAGTTTTCCTAGGAAGGGCCTATTCGGGCACACTTTAGGCCCATTTGATAGCTTCCGAAAAAAGTTACAATTTTTTTTGTCACTTTTTTCGCTCATTGCACCTCATGCACGCTAGTTAGCCCATTTCTATGAATTTCGGCGAAAAGCGAGACGCGTAATTTTTTCGAATGCCGTCATATGAAAGGTATATTCGCGCACATTTTAGCGCCAAATTCATAGCATGCGAAAAATTATGTACATTTCTTTTTGGTACAGTTTTTTGTAACATCACAGCAGCTAGCCACGCACGTCAGGATAATGGTAATGAAGGCGTCTAGCTTCATTCTTTTTCAGCTCCCAGGCTATCCTATACCTAAACGTCAAGGCATCCTTCCTAGTCCACGAGGAGTGTTTGAGCACTTCCGAGCGAGCAATGTAGTCCATGTACTTGAGGACGTAAATCCCGCAATCGTGACCGTTATATTGCTTTGGTCGGTCCTTTATCATCACGACCGTCCAAGGGTCACCCTGTGGCCGTCCGCATGCTAGCGAGAGGACAGTAGTCTGCATCCAACAATAAAAACGAGAATCAAGCCTATGAGACAAGAACAATATACTATGAGCCAAGGTCAAAAAATAAATACTAACCACTAAAGTGATGTACTCGTTGTACATCTGTGCCAGCAGCTGTCCAGGCTCGTCCTCCCTTAGGCTATCGTATATGTGAACCGTTCTGAACGCTGGATGGAGAACTAATAGGAACCAGTGGTTTGCATGATGACAGGGTATCATGATAAGGTTCGCATCAGCAGCGGGACATTGATAGTCTGCGTTCATCATGCCTAACACGTTTCGACCTGGTTTCCACTTACTCCTGCCGCCCCCTCGCCTCCATTCTGTGAATTCTCTCACCGTTAATTCCACAAAATGAGTGGGATACATGTTAAGCTTCAAATATTCAGAACGGTTAAAACGTTGCTCTCTAATCCGGAGCAGTTCTATGTAAGCGTTCATGACAAAATTTGAAAGATCTGTCTCCGGCGCCAACGTTCTGATATCCTCATGACCTAGGAATGTCGCAAGGGGAAAGTCTGCTGAATTGACAGGCTCATGCCCGAAGTAGTGCCGGTCGATCCAAGCCATCTTGTCCGACCTCAATGGCTTCGTCGCTTGTCCTTTGTCCGACCGAAAGCTTGGGCGCGAGGCCTGGATTCCTACTTGGGGAACCTGACTCTGGCACTGAGAGTCGTATGCGTCAGGAGGCAAGCGACTATACGGCTCCCACACCTGACTCTGGGGCTGATAGTCGTACGCGTCAGGAGGAGGGCGACCAGACGGCTCCCACACCTGACTCTGGGGCTGATAGTTGTACGCGTCAGGAAGAGGGCGACCAGACGACTCCCACACCTGACTCTGGGGCTGATAGTCGTACGCTTCAGGACGAGGGCGACTAGACGGCTCCCCTTCGTAACCCCGGTACGCAAGACTAAAGTTTTGAACTTCAGTCTTGTACTTCTCAATGGACCTCTTGAGA
>JAVXUP010005232.1:0-21264 GCA_033070095.1 Escallonia herrerae | reverse complement strand
ATCTGGCCCCCCTATTTTCTTTTCAAATTCATATTTTCCCCCAACGGATTTTTTTTCCTAAATTTCACTTTTTACCCCCCAACAGTAAAATAACGGCTAGTTTGATATTTTGGTCCAAGTTAATTTTTTCAACTCTTTTAAGGTTTTTACACTCTTACCCTCCCTAACAACTATAAACGGATAGTTTTTAGGGGTATTTTGGTCTTTTGTGAAGTTTAAAAAATCTATAAATTCACACCATTTCTCTCTAATTTTTTACACCAATCTTCTTACTCTCTCTTATATAAACATTCTACATTTCTACAAACTTTGCTACTCTTACTAATTACTACTCTTATTTACTAATTAGTACTCTTGCATATTATTACTCTTGTTTATTAATTACTACTTTTGTTAAATTTTAATTACTAACCACTCCTCTTATTAATTTGTTACTCTCTAATTTTTTTGTCTAGTAATTAGTAAGGGAGCTGATCCATTGATAGCGCTAGCAAATGGAGTTAAGTTGCTAGCGCGATCTGACCGTCCATCCTGAAAGATGGACGGTCCAGATCGCGCCTTTTTCCAAAACTGATACCCGTCCGCCATACTGTCTCGCGGACGGGAGTTTTACCTTTTTGCCCTCCTCCCATGTCCGCGAGACTGTCTCGCGGACGCCTTTCTGTTCCTGACATGTGTCAGGAAAAAGGCGTCCGCCATACTGTATGGCGGACGATCTCTAGGCTGACACATGTCAGGGCCTGTCCTCTCGGTCGCCTATAAAGTCTCGGGCGTGAGCCCCGAGAACTGTCCCCTGGTATCTGGCGTCAACAGTGTCCCCTTGGTATCTGTATGGCGTCAACAGTGTCCCCTTGGTATCTGTAGCGGACGGCGTCCCTTCGTCAACTCTCTCCTGCTATAAATATTTAATCAGATCGGGGTATATATATTATTGTAGCGGACGGCGTCCCCTCTCTCGAACATCTAACCTAAAGCCGCTACCCCATCTACGGCGACTCACATCTCCGGTCACCCACATCTCCGCCGACACCACCGTCCTCCCCTCAACGACGATCTCGATGGCTTCTGGATCGGAGACCACCTACGCCTACGATTATATTGGCAACTTGCACCTGGTAGGCAAACACTTTTTCAAAGTCATGATGCCGGGATTTGAGCATGAACTTGTAGGCTATCCCTCTTTCTCTTTCTCTGTATTTTCGTGTGTTAAAAGTTTGATCTTTTGTTTTTCTTAACCAAAACTAACCTATTTTTTGTATTTTGTGTTTGGTAGGACATACCGGAAGCATTTACCAATCAATTTACAACAATTCATGATAGTGCAAGATTATATAGCCGCAAGGGGGCATGGCAGGTTGAAATCAAGCTGAAGCCCGGCCGATCCCAAAAAAAGGAATTCGCAGAGGGTTGGAACGTCTTCGTGCGCCAGCATGGCCTCGAACTCGGGGACTTTGTAGTGTTCGAACACCTTGGGTGGTGGGATTTTCAAGTTGTAATCTTTGAACGGAGCGCTTGTGAAAAGCTTTCGTACCCCATTTGTGAACCATAGTTTATTATAATAAAAATATTTATGTTCTTGTTTATTATGTTTTCAAATTTTTTCTTGGTTAATTGTGCCTTTTTTTGTTGCCTCGATATATTGAGATCGTTGATTATGAATCGTACATTATTTTTTGGAAAAATTGAGATTGTTGATTCCGTCGCTAAAACAAGTCTTCGGGCGTCAGTTTATTAAAATAGCATTAACGTACTATGTCGCTAAAACAAGTCTTCGGGCCAATTTATTTCAATTTATTAAAACTGCATTACGGGCGCCAATTTATTCCAATTTATTACATTACGCCACATTGTATAGCTCTATATATATAGCGGATATAAGGCCCTCCGCTTAGGCCGGGTTCGGGAAGGTCGGGAACTAAATGTCTGGTCCGTGCCAACCATTTTCTGCGGTAAGTATATCCGCGATACTATATAGCGGACAGTTTGGACTAAGTGTAGAAAAAACTAAGTGTTGGAGAGGTGGAAGTAAGTGTAGAAGAAAAAACTAAGTGTAGAAAAAACTAAGTGTTGGAGAGGTGGAACTAAGTGTAGAAGAAAAAACTAAGTGTTGGAGAGGTGGAACAAAGTGTAGAAGAAAAAACTAAGTAATGGTATTCTGTGGGGCCGTCCGCTACATAGTATAGCGGACGTAGAGAACACAACCAAAAAATTCTGCGGGGCCGTCCGCTACATAGTATAGCGGACGTAGAGAAGACAACCAAAAAAATTCTGCGGGGCCGTCCGCTACATAGTATAGCGGACGTAGAGAAGAAAACAACCAAAAGTCTAGCGTCCGCGATACTATATAGCGGACAAGGAACAGACCCGCGATACTATATAGCGGACGGCAAATATATATTGTCCCGACAGCAAATATATATATTCAAACCCAAAAGAACCCCCTATAACTTCTACACTCTTCTTCTCCGTTCTTCCTACTCACAAATATTCCCAGCGGCGTTGGCAAGCAGATCTGCGCAATTTCTTCATAAGAGCAGCTTTAATACCCCCTAATAGATCACGTAAGTTCACAAAATCAATCCTTTACATGTTTCTAATCTATAGTTGTGATCAATATTGCGTTTTATGCGTGGTTTTGATTATGCATTGAGCATGTGCTAGCGGTGATGAGGATTTATATATGTATGTATTTGTTCATGTGCTAGCGTTTGTAAAATCCGATTCCATAGTTTCAGTTGCAAAAAATGGAATTTATCCCTGGACCAGAAGATCCATCCGTGTTATACGACCAAGCCAACCATATCAGTACGCTCATATGGGATGGTGGAGTAAGATACATTATTTATCAACTTTCTTATTATTACGAACGTTGTTTTACCGTTCATTTTGCTCAAATTGTATTTATTAATAATTCGTAGGAAAGAGAACTTCTCACCACCGTAGAAGTATCTCGCGAGTTCACGAGATGGACCTTGAACAATTCCCAGAAAAGAATACTGCGTGGAATTGGGTTTGGGATTTTCACGCATGGGCAGATCTTTCAACAGCTTGACCGGGCCTTGATAGGTGCCCTTGTTGAGAGGTGGAGAAGTGAAACGAATACGTTTCACTTCCCGATCGGAGAGATGACGATTACCCTAGAAGATGTAGGGTTCATCTTGGGGTTGCCGGTGACGGGGCGGCCGGTAATTGCTCCTCCGTCAGACGCAACGAATAAGAGAACAGCGCGAGACTTCTTCACTTCGATACCCCAGGATCAATTTAGCACTGGTGGTATAAAGTTGAAGTGGTTGGTAGATACCTACGGGGTTTTGCCGGAAAACTATACGGGCCGTGAGCTTGTGGTGTACACAAAGGCCTTCCTCTTGTGGGTGATGGGAGCAATTTTATTCCCAACGACGTCGAAGAACACGGTCAGCGTGAAATATTTACCGTTGTTGGGTAACCTGTCGGAGGTTGGGGATTATGCCTGGGGTGCAGCGGTTCTTTCGTATCTGTACCGAGCATTGCACAAGGCAACGAGGCCCAACTCCAAAGCCATATGTGCATGTCTCTCGCTATTGCAGGTATATCATATAAATCATGTCTTCGTTATTGTGTTTTATTTTTGTTGAATCGACGATATAAATATAATTTTTTGATGTTCTCAGGTGTGGTCTTACGAACACCTTGCTCCCGGTGCACCAACGCGTAGGGATGGAACCGACAAAGTCTGGCCTCGGTTGTGTGCTTGGGAGTACAGCCGGAGGGCTAGCCACTACAAGAGGAGAGTCGATCCCCATCACAACATTACGTACTATCGAGGGGAGTTCGACCGTCTATCTCCGGGCCAAATGCGTTGGGCACCGTACATACGTTTGGCGCGACGGGTGGGAGAGTCGTTCGTCTTCACGCTCTCCGGGTTGCAGCGCACACCCCTGATCCATTTCGAGCTCGCAGAGTGGCAGCTGCCCGACCGAGCAATGCGCCATTTTGAGTTGGAGCAGGGTTTGCCAGTCGATGCCCCGGATATGAGGGTTAACAGGAACCCACCGGATGTCGGAGTGTTTGGCACCGCCAATGCGTACGAATTGTGCGCGGCCGAAATAGAGCTTTGGACTTCTTGGCAGGACACACTGGCGGCCATCGTCTCGGAGCCAGACCCCGTTATCAGCATCGATCAGTACGATGAGTGGTACTACCGCATCACGCGGAGGAGAGTAGCCCCTGTAAACTTTGAACGTGGGGAGAGGTATGCGCCTAGGGGTCAGATCGATGAGCGTATGGCATACAATCTCGTAAGTTGCCCAACAAGTCTGACTTGAACCAAATTAGTTGAATATAAATGTCTGATTGAAGTTACTTAATTTTTTATCTCTTTGGATGTAGGTTAATGCCTCGCTTGCATTCTTCCAGAAGTTGAGTGAGCGGAGGGATCTGGTGAGCGCAATGGGCGAGGATCTTTGCCAACAGGCTGCGACATTGGCTTTAGGCTGCGGGAATTTTTTGCGCCAAGCATCGGGCCAGTCTTCGGGAGTAAGCCCGGGAATGGGTTATACGGGCGTCAGCCAGGGATACGGTGATCCCTCTGGACAGGCTTCAGGGGTGAGTCAGGGAGTTGTTGGTACCTCTGAAGCGGGGATGGGACAGGCTCAAGCGTCGTGGGGCGATTACAGCGGCCCCTCCTTCAATTTGTTCCCGGAACCCCTCTCTCAAGTCACGCAAGACTTTCCTTTCGGAAACTACGGTTTCTCCGAGGCACTGCCCATTGTCCCGTGGGCGGGACCAGTTGGCGGCCCCGAAGGGGAATATCAGCCGGCCGAAGAAGGAATTGGAGGCCAATATCCCCCGATCGACCCCCGAGGGCAATATCCGAAAGGGCATCCAGCCAGGCCCCTAAAGCCGCATAAATGCGATCTAATCCGAGCCCGTTATTTTAGCGGGGCCCCCCAAGACGGAGCGTCGTATGACGTGGATCACCCCGAGGGCTTGGATTACAATGCCTCTTGGACAGAGATCGCCTCGCTGGCGCCGGGATCTTGGTTAGACAGCGGTGTCATCTCGCACTACGTGCAAATTCTGAGGCGAAGGTGTCGGGAGCATCCAGACATCGGTCTGCGCGTGTTTATCTTGGATGCTTTTTTCCATCAGCTCCTAGTACAAGAGTGGCACGACTGGGGCAATGCAAGGAAGGGGAGAGGCATGGCCCAGTGGAAACCGTCCCCTAACCTACAAGCATATCTTGCTAGGGATAGTCCAGTGAGCGCAAGTGTTGCCGACGTGTTTCTAATCCCCTTTTTAGGGAATGCCCACTGGTACTTGGTTTGCTACGAACCATTACAGAGCACGGTTTCAGTCGTCGACAGTCTCTACGACGATACCGACGTGATGCCTGTGATTGATATGTACCGAGGCATAGGCCAGTTGGATGCCATGGTAAGATCCTGTTTCCTTCTTGTTGTAACTTGCATATTATAAAACTGATTAATCTTATTTTGCTAGCTATGTTTAATGCTTATTATGGTTCTCGCAGAATCTTTTTGCTGCCCTGGTCAATGGTAGGCGTCGGGAGAAGGTATCGCGCAGGCCGGTCCTCATTTTCCGATTGAAGAGGAGTAGGCCCAAGCAACATAATTCCTCGGACTGCGGCGTCTTCCTCTGCATGTACATGGATTACATTTGCCGGTCTGAGAGCCTCAAGAAGACTGTCTGGAGCGAAGAATGCATACAAGACTTTAGGTATAGGATTGCTTGGCAAATTATGAATGGCCGGCCTAGAGCTATTAGGTTTATTGTAAATCCGTGTAAGGAACATATTCCTGCGAGAGATGATGTTCCCCAATTCACATTGTAACGTTACAACACTTTTTTAACCCAAAAAATTTATTGAATGCGATTGATTTTATTGACCAATATGATTTAACGGTGGGAAACCAAGTGTTGGATATCTGTCTATCTGCAGGGCAAGTGTTCAAAAAATAACAAAGTGATCGATAATATGTGTATCTGCGGGGCCGTCCGCTACATAGTATAGCGGACGCAGAAAAGTGAACCACAACCAAAAAAAAACCAAAAAAAAAACTAAGTGTTGTAGGGGGGTATTCTGCGGGGCCGTCCGCTACATAGTATAGCGGACGCAGAGAAGTGAACCAAAACCAAAAACTAAGTGTTGTAGGGGGGGTATTCTGCGGGGCCGTCCGCTACATAGTATAGCGGACGCAGAGAAGTGAACCAAAACCAAAAAAAAACTAAGTGTTGTAGGGGGGTCTGCGGGGCCGTCCGCTACATAGTATAGCGGACGCAGAGAAGTGAACCAAAACCAAAAAAAAAACTAAGTGTTGTAGGGGGGTATTCTGCGGGGCCGTCCGCTACATAGTATAGCGGACGCAGAGAAGTGAACAAAAACAAAAAAAAACTAAGTGTTGTAGGGGGGTATTCTTTAATACCTTAGGTTTCTAATGTTGTGCTGCGCAGTGTAGCGGACAGTGTAAGAAATCACGTATAAAAAAATGATTGTAAAGGTTATTACAAACGAGTCATTACTAAAATATTATTACAAAATGTCCGACACTTTTGATGGCTCATAAAAGATTATTACAAAATATTCAGTACACTAAAGTTCCACTGCAGCTTGTTCGTCCTCATCCTCGGCATCATCTTCTTCCCCGTCTTGCAAAGGCACTGGACTTATCCCCAGTGCCTTGTAATGGTTCCGCTTGTCGTGGTCTGTCATTTTGTTGCACAATGCACACCTTCTTAGCTTTTTTGGTTGAGTTGCCGTCTCAATAGAGCTTTTCATCCGCGTAGATCTCTTGCGGCCTTTCGTTTGCGATATAATTGGATCCGAAGGCCGGATATCATTGTCGGCTCCCTCCCCCGGCTCGTCATCTTCTGATCCCGTCGTAGGCTCGGTGTCAACCGCATTGCTGACTGAAGCTGCTTCCAATTGGTCGACGATGGGCTCTTGCTGCTGAGCTACCTCGAGGAGATGTTTATATCCGACCATTGTAGCAGCACCCTTTACGGACAAACGGGTGAACATCGTCACCAGATGATTATACCGCAACGTCTCTGATTCTTCAAAGTCAGTATACGGGTGCTCCGGAAAGGAAATGGTACCGTGCAACCTGTTTGCACCTTTCGTCCAACGTGGCAGGACGTATTTATCGGGGATTGTCCTGATATTCTTCTGTGTGAAAAACCGCAGAATGTGTCTACACAGGATGCCATGGAACTCAAACTTCTTACAAACACATGTCACCGAGTCCGTCAATGTGTCGTGGGTCACCGTATAAATTCTGCGCAGCTTCTCAGGGACGAGGTCATTCACGAGCGAATAAACCTTGTACTCACGCGACGACTTTTCTGCCACCTTATATATACTGTATCGGCCCGATTTTTGCAGCTCTACTTGGTATAGCAGGAAGATCTCCTTCGTATAGACTTTGGCACCGTTCAGCTCCAGCGGGGTCTCAAGCAACCTTCTCCTTTGCTTGTACGTGGTTGCAAAGTCTGCAGCCCTTTCTTTCACGAACAACGACGCAACCGCTTTTTGTGCTGATGTGACGAAACTCTTCAAATTGGTAGCTGTACCCACATAACTATCGAACGTGGCATTCATAGATTCACTCCTGCCCGTCGTTTTCATGCCCGCAGAAAAATGACTTCTCGTGTAAACACCAATCCATTGCTCTTTGAGCCCGTACAAGTGCTGGAGCCACTCGTTGTCTTGCAATGAGTAATCCCGAACAAGCTTTTCCCACCTCTCCTCGAATTCCTCAATCGTTAATGACTTGAGGACGCATTTGTCAAAATCCTGTTTAAAGTCTGGATACTTTGCGTACATGTGATGCAGACGTTCAGGGTATTTGTTGCTTATGTGCCAAGTGCACAAGTTGTGTCGAGTATCTGGGAAGACGGTAGCAATAGCCTTCTTCATTGCCAAATCTTGATCGGTGATGATAACAGTCGGTGCTTTGAAGTTCATTGCTTCCAGCCACACCCTAAACAACCATTCAAAAGAACTCTCGCTCTCGTCCCTTAACAAGGCGAACCCGAACAGGATGGAGTGATAATGATGATTGACGCCCGTGAAAGGAGCGAACGGCATCGAGTACTTGTTGGTACGGTATGTGGTGTCGAAAGTCACGACATCCCCAAAATGCTTATAAGCTAGCCTCGAACGACCGTCGACCCAAAAAATTGTGCTAACTCGATGCTCGTCGTCAAGTTTATAGTCGAAGGTAAACTGCGGGTCCTCCATCTGCATCCGTTTCAATAGGCTCATTGTCGCTTGCGCATCATTGAGGTCATACGCGGCTCGTCTATGGGTTCGGACCGCGTTACGAACGTCTGTCGTGTTAAAGTTTAAATTTTGAATTCCCCCAGCCTGTTCAGCAAGAACATTAATCATGTCGGTAGGTCCTAGCCGCGCATCGCTCATTGTGTGAATTAGGCTCCTCGCGACCTTACCCATCTTCTTGTGTTGATGCATCTGACTCACCTTAGAAGGGGTTACTAACGGGTGATTGTGTGCCAGTTCCAGGCTGGTAATAAGCCAATGATCTTGTTTGGCTTTATAGCTTACGAACATCTTGACCTGGCAATTCGTGCGCGCAAAGCAATCCCGTCTTCTCCGCGCATACCCTATTTCGTCATCATCACTGTCATCGTTGCCTACGCGTGTCTCATTTTGCACTGGGTTTCTGCCCCTATGACACTCGTATAAGCGAGAGCATATCCTTTTCGATACGCTGCTTGTTCTTGTAGTTTTTATTCTAATGCCAAAACCAACCCTCAATGAATAAGCTCGAAAACATTCTCCAGCTTCTTCCAACGTTTGAAAGGTTCGTCCTAGATACGGATCACTAGCATCTACGGGGGTGCTGGAGCTCGATACGAAATCAGACATTGTGAAAAAGACCTATGTAGAAATAGAATACGCTTATTATCTCAAAATTATCTTGACGATTAGACCGATTTAGGATACCATATACATAATCTCAAAAGTGTCTCCTATTTTGCTAATTATATATTTACTGAACATAACAAATTAAAATTACTAAGATAAACGGTAGCAAGATCACAAACTTTACCTTGCTTGAGTGATGCTTGAACCAAGTGTGTTACTCCAAGAAAAGCTTGAAGGGTGCTGAAAATGGAAGCAAGTGAATCTGAAAGCCCGCAAAAATTTTGCTGAAAGAACCGAGAATTAGGGAGACTTTCTACGCGACCCAGGGGACAGTTCTCGGGGCTCACGCCCGAGACTTTATAGGCGACCGAGAGGACAGGCCCTGACATGTGTCAGCCTAGAGATCGTCCGCCATACAGTATGGCGGACGCCTTTTTCCTGACACATGTCAGGAACAGAAAGGCGTCCGCGAGACAGTCTCGCGGACATGGGAGGAGGGCAAAAAGGTAAAACTCCCGTCCGCGAGACAGTATGGCGGACGGGTATCAGTTTTGGAAAAAGGCGCGATCTGGACCGTCCATCTTTCAGGATGGACGGTCAGATCGCGCTAGCAACTTAACTCCATTTGCTAGCGCTATCAATGGATCAGCTCCCAATTAGTAATTAGTGAATTTTTATATTTATCAATTACTATTACTAATTCTTTTTAATTACTAACTCTCTCCAATTTCGAATTACCCTCAGTGATTCATTTGTTACTCTTTAATTCTTTTAATTGTTATTTCTAATTACTAATTACTGCTCTTATACTTGTGTATTTAGTTACTCTTACTAATTTTATTTTTCAATCTAGTAAAAAAGTTTAGCGTCAAATATGGCTGGATTACTGAAGAAACTGAAGCGTGGATCATCATCACGAAAAACATCATCATCATCACAAGCACCACCACCACCACACGAGCGCCAGCACCACGGCCATCACAAACACCAATCCAAGCACCACCACAACCATTCGTTCCTGGACGAATGAGTACAGGCTGTATGATAGATACCCAAGCCAATTGGGAGTTCAATCAAAACATTCCAGATTTTGAATACACGCCTGATCAAGACCCCCCGCATTATAGTCAAGGACGCAGCTCGGTTGGCGAAGCTACTACTCCGTGGCATAATCTTAACCCTATGCCTGGTCATGATGAAGAAGGGCCGAGCAATGCCTCCGGTAATGAGCCAGAAGTCCAAAAGGGGAAAAAAAGCCGAGTGTTGGAATCATTTTGATGAAGTTATGGTGGACGGCATCCGAAAAGCTCGATGTAAGTACTGTGCTAAATTATTTTCGTCTGGTAGTGGTAATGGACATCTTAACAGGCATTACCCTCAGTGTGCACCTCGACAAGGCCACGTCGAACCTACCCAAACGCAGTTATCTTTTGACGGTAAGTTATTTGTTTATAATCAGCGAGAGCAAAGAGACGGTCTCGCTGAATTTGTTATTCACGATGAACAAGCCTTTTCTTTTGCCGATAATGCTAAGCACTCTAGATATATGAACACATACGTTCAACCTTTGTACAAAAAGGTTCATAGAAACACAACTAGATCCGATGCACTCCGACAGTATAATGCTGCTAAAGCACGCCTGATCGATTATTTCGATAAATTTGACGGTAAAGTTAGTCTTACTTCTGATATTTGGCAATCTCCATTTACTTTTGTTAGTTATACTTGTGTGACGGCCCATTGGATTGATGCAGATTGGATTATGCACAAGAGAATCATCGCTTTCGAGCTCTTTCCTTTTCCGCATGATGGAATGAACATTGCTAGTATTATATTAAAAGCATGTACCACGTTTAAATTAAAGGATAAGATTATGAGTATTAGTTTTGATAATGCTTCTAACAATACAGCTGCTGTTGATGCTTTACAGGAGAGCCTCAAACCTGTACTTTCTGGTAAATTATTTCATGTTCGTTGTGTTTGTCATATAATTAATTTAATTGTTCAAGATGGTTTAGCTGCTGCAGGAGATATTCTTGTCAAAATGAGGGGTATGACGCGTATGTTAATAGTTCGAGTCCGAGAACACAACAATTTAAAACGTTGTGTGTTGAATATAATATGCCTCGCAGGAGAGCAGTTACAGATGTGGTCCACAGGTGGAACTCTACATACCATATGCTTTTACATTCTGGCATACAGAGAAGTCTATACGCATTTTCTACTAACCTTGTTCCCAGCCGGCTTGCCAACTCAAGAGGAATGGCAGATGGCCACATACCTAGCTGAATTTTTGGAGGTATTTTACACGTCTACCAATTTATGTCTGGTACGTACTATCCCACCTCTCCTCTCGCTGTAATAGAAATTCTCAAGATGGCTACAATGTTAACAAAATGGAGATATATAGGACCCTTTGAGGAAATAGTAAAAGTGATGGATAAAAAGTTTAATAAATATTGGAGTGAACTGCCTGTTATTTTTGCTGTTGCTACTTGTTTAGATCCTAGGTTAAAGTTGCATGGCGTGAACGTCTCGATACAAGAGATATCGATATTAATGTGCCACCCAGTAGAGGATACAACCGCACTCACAGCGAAAGTGAGCAAGACATTTGAGGAACTGTTCAACCTCTATCGTAATTCTGCTGACGTGCGCGGACGAGCTTCATCATCGACTGCTGAGAGGTATTATGCGCCATACCTTAAGGGCTTTGAACATCTAGTAGCAAGACAACTACCAGGTGAAGGTACTTCTAATTCGGCAGGTTCGTCTACTTTTTTCTCTTTTAATGAGATTGGTGTATATTCAAATACTGATCATTATTCTGATTTATCAATGCAAGAACAGGTTAATTTTAATTTGTTAAATTTTTGGAAACAAAATCAAAACATGTATAAAACTTTAGCTCAAATTGCACGGGATGTACTGCCAGTGCAAGCCTCCACGGTTGCTTCAGAGTCGGCATTTTCAGCGAGCGGGAGGGTTTTGGATGACAGGAGGAGTCGTCTTAACCCCGAGTCGCTCGAGCTATGTGTATGTTGGAAGGATTATCTTGATGCGAAATACCGCAAGCAAGATAAACCGATTGATGATAGGAAGAGCAGTGACTCGGATGTTGAAGTACTTCCGGATGATTAGGTAATTTCTTTTTATTTTCCTTATCTTAAATTTTAAGAATAAAATTTCTCACAAAATATAGTTTATATATATCTATATATAATAAGTTTTTACAAGCAAGATAGATATTTTTCTGTATATATAAAAAAATAGGTAATTTCGCCTGTTTATTTACAAGCAGCCGGTCCCAAGCCCGGATAAAAGGAGGAGGGCCTATACACACATTTATCTCTAATGTATATGATTTATAATGAAATAAAAGGATAAAGATTAGGTTCGTTAAATTGTGAATATTGGACATGCTTAGAGTATATTTGCTTAAACAATAACAACAAATTATCATAAATAAAACCCTTACCTTGAATAACAAGAAAATGCAAAAAAAAATAAAAAAATTGGGCCCGGGCCCGGCCCAAGCCCGACCCTAAATGTTGGGCCTAGGGCCTGGGCTTGAACTGGGCCTAGATATCCCCAGAATCTGGCCCGGCCCGTTTGGCAGCCCCTTGGCCCGGCCTCAGCCCGTTTTGCTAGAGGCCCGATGGGCTTGGGCTGGGCCGGCCCAAGCCCGGCCCATTTGACACCTCTACTGACAAGGTTTAGTTCTCATAATCTCGTTAAGAGTCCAATTTTAATAACTTTACGATAGTACCTCAATTTATTTTAAGTCAGCTGCGGACTATTCCTGAATAAAAAAGTGTAGATAGAAGAAAATCAGGTACTCCCTGTGGCTAACATTTGACTAGATTTTGACATTTCGGAAACATAATCCACGAATTTTCTTGCTTTAGTCGATTGTGTTACAGGCTTAAGCTACAACCAACCCAAAGTCTAGATGCTAAGAAAGATGGTTGAAGCCTACTGTTTCCACGTGGTTGGGTCACTCCTCAGAACTGTAGGACACTGAGCCCTCAAGCCCTGCTGCAAAAGTGACACATTGGTAGACAACCTTAGGTTTTACGTACCCATGTCGGGACCAGCTACGTGTGCTGCTATCGGCTACCAACCTCATCCACAGTATACCAGTGCCATGTTAGCTTTACCCCAAGATTCAAACCTCATTGTTAGCTTGCTTCATTTGGTGGACAACTTCTTCTCATTCATGTTTTCTTCTTTGTAAGTTGGTGTGTGAGGTAAAGAAAAATGTAGTTGAATACATAGGCTCATAAATCGGTCAAACCATTGTTAGTTGAATACATGTTTTCTTCTTTGTTGAATATTTCTAATTCTCCACTAGATATGAAAAAAGATAAACTTTATTCAATCCTCTGGAACCTAGTGCAATCTGTCATGTTGAGAGTCCGTAACAGAAGCTCTAGCAAAGACAAAGACAGTGACGCAGGGATCAGGTGGCACAAGTGGGCATGCACGTGCCCACCTGCCTTGCTCCTAGAAAAGACATGTACTCTATGTACAAGGGGTTTTGATGAGTCTGACCCTCTAAAGTATTTGACCAATTTGTAAGAGTTAGGGAGCACCATTTCGTAGTTTTTCTGTACGTTTTTATTTGGAAAAGTTATCATCAGCCTTAAAAATTTAAAATATTCAATAATATGGTCAACAATACGTATCATGTTTTACTCTTTTTCTCGAACTCCTTTCAGACTATTAAGACTCCTAATTTTGGGACAAAGGATCAAGTTTAGTCTAATTAACGTGCTAAAGAAATGTGGATACATGCAACTTCGTATACACACACCATCTAGCATCAACTTGTAGCTGGCTCATATTTGCGGTAGGGACGACAACCATATAACGTGATCGTTGACATGCCAATCATATATATTTGCTTCTCGGACTTTTGTTCTTTTGTTTATGAGACAAATTTGGAACTAGATGTCAAAGATTGTCGTTATTTTTTCGCTCATCGGTATCTCTCTACAGCGCCTCCGCTGCAGCTGCAAAGAGTGGGCAAAGTGCATAGCAACTGCAAAGAAATGTCACCAAAGACTTCAGCAATAGCGGCTAAACATTTCTGCAACAACTTTTTGCCACGTAAACTGTTGCATTAAAGATGCTCCAGCTAGAGCACATGATCTTTCCAGGAAAGTCGCGTTGTCAAGACTGCAGTTTCATAGCTGGCCAAGTGAATGCTAAATACTTTGAATTGATCATTAAATGGTAGCTAGATTCACAATTGTTGTACGTAATACGGCCATTCATACGAGTGCAGTGCATTTTACGCTGAATCTACAGATCATTAAAAGTGCCATAACTTTAGAGGCGGATCATGTTCGGCGCCGCCTGTAGTATCAAATATGAACGTCCTTGCCGTGTCATAAGCTGGGGCATCTTAATTGGTTGCAATTCACCCAGTGAAGGTTCATTTTCAATCGCCCCTTTTCTGGTGAGATAGCTTTTAGCAGGTTTATGTGTTCATAAATGAACCCAACCAAATTACAGATTGGACCACTTACAACAAAATCATTATGTTCCATAACTAGTTTCTTGGAGGCCCTTTTCGTTACCAGTGTGTGTGCGCGCGCGCTCAGGTGGTTATATCTTGAATATGTGATTCCACTGTATAAATTAGATCAGAGTCATGCTCCAATGGGAGGAGTTGATTGGGGAGGGTCCGAAGTTTCAAGTAATACCAGGGCCACATCCATCACCTGCCACAGAAAATACCAATATTGCTCCGTTTATGAACCAGAACTCTGTTGGGTGAACATTTAAGAATCACACTGGCAGAAGTAAGAAGGCACAAGCTACGGAACAAAGGAACAGAAACAAGTAACTCCACTGCTCCCTTTCTACACCAACACGCCCCATACAGCAGTTATAGATTCATTTCGAGGACTTGAGTGGCTCAAATAGTCATTTTGACGCGAGTAAACAAACAGGATTCACAACCTGGCAAATTCCCCAGGAAGGTGCCTCACCTCCACCTTATGACGCCCGCTAACACCATACACGTTACTTAACGTGTGCCGATCCTGCCCTCTAGATTTGTTTGTAACTCTGCATAGATGTGTTTAGGTGCCCTTGCCCTCTAAAAAAAGTACGTAAGCCTCTGTCCTGTCTCCATTTCAAGTTTAAGCTAATTTTTACTGCAACCTGCTATTTACTGGTAAACGTGAAAAATTAACCACAATCTTTTTCTATTTTCCTCAAACGTGCGTCTGCGCGCATGTGGGTGGGTTGGGGGTTGGAGTAAGTTAAGGAAGAACGTATCCTGACTCGCATCACTATGGAAGTTATGACGAGCATCTGATGGAAGGGGATTTGGGGATTCATAACGACACAACTCATGATATGCGAAGATGTATAATTGAACAAAACTGGATCAAGTACAAGAAGGGGGCAGGAGGATTACATGGACATAGAGGTCGCATACCTACGGCAAAAACCAATTACGATGACATCCTTCAAAATACCAGATGCTTTCAGTAGTATAAGCTCCCACTTAAAAACCTGTTGGGCTTGCTGACAACAGTAGACAAATATGCAGTATGGTTACTTCAAAACCCCTCTTCTTCGTCGTGCTTTCAAATCACTGGGAATAATAGATACAGTATCTACACAAAGACCACCTTTTGAATGCGTGCAATCAATCTGCTTCATGGAAAATCTTACTTCAGTTGCAGGATCCGACTCACCAACTATGAATTCACCTACCTTATACTCTATCCAGCACCCACGCTTTTGGTTTCCATTTGCATCATCTTGCTCAGTCTCCTCGAAACAGCACTCGCGAGATGCTTGCTGACCATCTGAAGTTGACAACTCAAAGCGTACTGGCTTTATATCCCAACCATGTGTGTGGTCAAAATTGCAAACACGTCGTCTTAGTCTTTTGGAAAATCTTCCGAGGTGGATCCTGAATGACAATGTATAGATGTCGGCAGGAAAAGGAAATTTGACTGCCCCATCCACCTCAAACCACCATATTTGCTGCAAATAGGCCACAATGTGGAACCTGCACAAGATAGCAACATAAAACATATATTAAATTCAGAAAAGTTAAAGCAGAACAGACAATTTACACAAGCCATGTAAGATAATTGGCACAAGTTCCTTAGCTCAGTAATTGTAAGCAAAGATAGTAATAAGAAAATCTAGTCAAATTGCATATCGAATCACTGGGGTGCCATCTACTAGGACTATGATGCGTTTCCACAAAGGTTAGAGAGAACGCGATCTATTTGAGAGCCCATCCTTACAAAAGCATGACCAAACTATTTGTAAAGTTTGTGTGCCAAGGCAAAGACTACATAGAATATTAGTTTGGGCCTTCAGGCAGGAAGGAAGATTGTGACACCCGTCCCATATCAAATATTATGTTGGTGTTTGAAATAGCCTAAGAATACCCTGCCAAGGAACTCGTTAATTCCCAGCTAGTGAGAAAGGGATTGCTGTGTATCTGGTTGTAACAAAGTTGCTGACATGTTTTTTGTTGACAAAAGACCAAGACCAAAAAGGCAAGGCCTTCTTCTAGCCAAGCTCCCCTGACCCTTGCACTCTCTCCCTCCCTCCCTCGCTTGTTGCTAATAGCTGTTCACAACACCCCACCCCCAAAAAAAAAAGAAACGAATTACTTCATTTTGTTTCTTGTCCCTCAATTTCTTCGTCAGATATAACGCCCAAATGGAGCTGCATTTAAATACCGTAAGTTGCCAATATAGATGATAAAAACCCTGTATTTTGTTGGACATAGTGCTGAATATTTCTGGTTTTGATGTAGAACTTTTCTCACGATTTTATTTATTTCCATTTCTTATCATAGGCCACACCTTAGCCGTAGGAGCCATTTGCGCCTCAGGTGCACCTGTGCCTTCGATAACTCTGAGTAGACATACAAAGAATATCTTCTAACATTTTGTAGCAGCGAATTAGAAGACATTTAATTGCACTGAATTACCAGACATTTTCTTCCTCAGATATAACACCCAAATAGAGCTGCATTTGGATACCGTAAGTTGCTAATATACATGATAAAACCCGATGTTCTTTAATGTAGTGCCGAATTTCCGGTTTTGACGTAAAAATTTTCTCTCAAATTTAATTATTTCTGTTGCTTATATTAGGTCACACCTGTGCTCCAGGTGGCATTTACGCCTTAGGTGCACCAGTGCCTTCGATTATTATGAGACATCATACAAAAAATATTATCTAACCTTATATAGCAGCGAGTTACCAGACAATCTTGATATCTGTAAAAAGGTTAAGTTTAACAGCACAGCGTCCTACAAGCCCGGTGATATCATAATTGAGGATCAACAAGGCCAGACCTTGTGCAAAGGCAAGAGCTAATCTGCCAAGCCTCTGTCCATAATCGACCTTGGGAACCAACCTCATGGGTAAGAGTACTGGTCTTACTTGTTTCAAGTTTAAGCAAATTATGTTAAAGCTCCAAAAAGCGAAAAAGAGTGTGCAATATAAGGCTCCGTAAGGTGGAGACAACACCCACCAGGTTCCATGTCAAGATAGACCATGAAATTTGATAAGTACCTCAACAACAATGATGCCAAGGTTAAGCACACTTTGACTAGAGAATATCAGACACTGAACTCTCCATTCAGGCAGTTTCTGGCAAATATCACTAGTGACCAGCCTGACCACTGTCAGGAGTTTGAGTCTCAGGAACCTTAGCTAGATACCGATGAAGCGGTTGCGTTGTATAGTGGGTGGCCACTATTGACTCGGTCAATTTAAAGAATTGATTGCCCAGACTTACAATGTGCCTACAAACTTATATCTTTGTTATTCTCAGTCTATCTAACTCCCATCAAATATTAACAAGAGAGGCCTATGATACATCCGTCCAAACCAACTGAAGCAATATCTTGTGGACATCCTTATTTCTTACTCGATCTATCTTGTATGGCCACTCATCCTCCTAAGCATTTGCATTTCAGCTACACATTCATCTAATGGGTATGGCGTCTCTCTTCCTAGTTCCCCAACTCATATCGTATAGCTGGTCTCACTAGAATCCACTAAAATTCCAACAAATAAATTCCCTTCAACTTGAGAGGAATGTTAAGCACTCCTGAAGCAGACCTCCACTTTACTCAACATGCTCATATCCTAAAAACAACACTATCCTCAGTCTCTCTCCTTGTGAATTAATATTCCAATATACTTAAGGATATCCTTCTAAGCTATTTGTTGCCCATCCATATTTACTTCAGCCTCAAACATCCTTCTAGTCTAAAATTTCAGCCCAAATACTCCATCTTAACCCTGCTTAACCTAAAGGCTTTGGACTCCGATTTACTTCTCCCTGACTCTAACCAACATTTAATCCTAAAATAGTCTATGGGCTTAAAGGGCTTCAAGCTGACCCTTAGTCTCCATTCATATGTCAGGAATGTCATGCAAGAAAGTGGCTCCCAAGAAAAGTAAAATAGAGTGATATATACAAGGGAAAGAAACTTACTGTACAAGAAGTGTTTATTTGTACTCATCAAAAAAAAAGGAAGTGTGGGCCAAGATGGATCTTCTAATGACTTCAAGAGTTGATTAGTCAAATCGGATCTGCAATTGGACCGTCAAATTGTCGATGGTGCAGAATAGAGGAGAGTGGCGGTTTGCTCTATTAATGGATTGAGCGGATTCACAGTTAACATGGTGAAAGCACAACATGGCCCTGGGAGCCTAACATTTTGAGGTTTTTTACATCTTTCATTCTTCATACGCTATATGAGTATATATAGAAAAATCAATCAACATATGGATTCTAAACCCATGAATTAGCAAACAAAATCCCTACAGCAGGTAAGAGGATGGTTTGTGGGCTGCTGTTCAGAGAGAGGTGAAGGTCGCCTGGTAATTTCAGTGGTGGCTGGAACACACAGAGAGAACTGGAACGAAAGGGAAAGAGAAAGGGAACCTTTGTCCAGTCCAAAATGTACTTCTATTCTTGCTTTGGCAAAAGCAAATGTGTCTTTGGCAATAGGGCTTGCTTACCATATTGGGAAGTAAGTCATTTTGGTAAAGTTCAGGGATTTGGCCCTTAGTTGCACAAGGCGGGGGCGGGAACGGGGGCGGGGGAGCATAAGCACCAAGAAGAATCTGAGGTTGGGAGCAGCTTGAATAAATAAATACGTAAAGAGTATTATCACTTTTTTAGTATAGTTTACATAGCCAACAACAACAGACAAAGAGGCTTTAAGGACTTGAAGGACGAGAGAAACAAGGAATGAGTTGAAAAGGGTTTGATTTTCGGGTATTCTCTCACTTGTTCCATGCATCTCTATCCAACTAATGGGATAGAGTTCCCATATTAGCTTGGGGCGAAATCCCATGGAGCTCCTAACTTGGGATCGCAAAAGTGAGTTTCAGAGAGAGAAACATCACCATATTAGGAGTTTCCTGCAACTAAGATTTGGCTCCCCAAGTTTCTTGCTGAATGAACACCTAAAAAGTGGAAGAAACTAACTTTCTTTTACTCCTCCTTTCCATTTACTCGTTAATTGAGCGGGGCCTTAGTACTCGCTCCGTCATACATGTCCTCAGCCACATCAACATACTTTGTAGGCATCCTTCCTTCTCAAGATAGCTGTCCCACCATATAACTTCCCTTGGACCCTACAAAATGCTTTTTCCAAATCATTATAGACCGTGTGAAAAACCTTTCATTTCTCCATCAACTGCCTAATCAAGAAGATAGCTTCCACATTAAGGATGGCAATTTGATCTGCACCCGCAGATATCCACCCCGATCCTATAAGGGCAGTTTCTTCTTTTTACTTTGACCGGGTTATGGAGCTGTGTGTTAATTAAATTTTGAACCCACAGTGGCTACAGGTCGTGGTATCTAGTATAACCGCCCCAGTGACCCACCTGCTCCATTGACCCATACCCGCCCCGCATATAATTCATGTTTAGAGATAATCCTAGCCCTAAATCTGATCCTAAGATGAAATTTTTGCCGCCCATCTTGATCATATAAATAGTGGACCACAAACCCTAGCCACAGGTTCTCCCTCTTCTTCTCTTCTTCTCTCCTCTTCCGTTACATACTCACCCACTTCACCTCTTCTCTATGCCGCACGGTCACCTCCTTCACAAACCACCTTACTACTTCCACCCATCCACCGTCCACCAAACCCTAGGCCACAAACTGGTGTGGTTGATCTAGGTTTTTCTAGAGTTTTTCATTTGGTGCCTTCGGGATATGGATTCGCTACAATCAATAGGTGTAGGTTCGGGGTTGATCTCGGCCGCCATCTTTCTTTGATGTTGGCAAGACACCAGGCTTGGTGGTTGATGGTGGTGGCAGTAGATTGTTCATCGTTGGTTGCTCGTCCTCTATGCTGGTGCATACGTGCTTAGGCTCGGTTGTCTTTACCTCTTCTTTTAATTGGTTTGTTTTGTTTAGTCTGTGTTAAGGTGGTGCATGGTGGTTGGGCGAGGCATTCCGCGGAGGAAGGTGGTCTAATGTCCGATTGAGGTTTTCTCATGCTAGGGCTCCCTCTCCCTCCCCTCCCTATTCAGATCCCCCTCCCCCTCAACCGGATTTGTCTTAGTTGGGTGCTTGTTGAGATTGGGATCTCACTTGCAGCTAGAGTGGTGGTGAGTGGTTTAGCTTGGTGGTTTGATCGGGAGGGTCTTCGTGGTAAGTTGGTAACTACAGGCTATGTGGTGGTGCTAGGCAGCGAGGGAGCAGCAGCTTTAGTTTGGAGTTTGTTTCGATCGACCCACGGACTGGTGGTGAATCCGGTTATGTTGGTGTGCTGCTGAAGCCGATGGCGGTGGCTTTCGGCTCGGCGGTCGTGGTGGTGACATGCACTATTGCACGAAGGCAGTCAAGGTCTCGAGGCAACGTGTGGCCTTGCCATTGGCAGGTGCCAACCTTGTAGCCTGCCTGACAATGTTCACGTGTTGTTGGCTATGTTGTTGCTTATCTTGCTGTTTAACTGTTGTTTATCCTATTAAATGACTATTTGTTGTGTTGAGTGACCTGATATGTGTTTTTCTGTTGCTTTATACCATTTTGTTATCCTTTTGTATGCTTTAGCTTTGTATTCTAGTTACCCTGTTGTGATGCCTACTAGATGAAGATGTCATCCTTGTATGTGATTATTGCCCATCTTGATGTAACTTGACGGCTTTGCAATCTCCTTGATCTATACATATTTTTAATTTTACTAAAAAAAAAAACCACACCAAATTTTCTCTTAAAACAGGTCGGGGCAGATTGGGGCAGAGTTGGTTCTTTAATGTTCCATTAAATCGGGGATGAAATTCCCATCCCTTGACACAGTAGTAGGGCAGGGCAGTGTCAAAGTCGCGGGTTTGGGATACCGGGG
>JAVXUP010005231.1:0-21278 GCA_033070095.1 Escallonia herrerae | reverse complement strand
AAGAGTTGCGGTCCCCCCTTCCCCCTTCAATCACGGAATTGTTTTCTGTCTTCTTTCTTCTCTCTCCTTCACTTTTTTCTCTTTATAATCCCTCCTCCTGAACCCTTTCTTCCACTCTCCATACCAACTGTCTTCATACTCCATATCTCACCTACATAGTCTCCACAACAATACAAACAAAAAAATTTTACGCTAGAAGATCGGTAGATAACCGCTAGAAGATCGGTAGATTTTTCTTTAATATATCAAGTCAAAACAAGTAAGTATTTTAAAATTTATTATAATTCAATGTTAATTTCAAAGTTCAAAAATAGTCATTGTACAGATCAATCGGAGATCGGATGAGCGGTATTACATTTATAGATTCCAAAATAGCGATTTTTTAGGGGATCAAAATTAGGAGTTTTCACGAATTTATTAAAAATAGCTAGAGCTAGATTTTGCCAAAGTATGAAAAAGAGACCCTAGTTATTTTTAAAAGATCTATATCAGGAAAAATTTCAGATTTTTCCAAAGACTGGAAAGGGGTTAACTGATACGGGGAACCTTGTAACTTTGCAGTGTAATTTAAAATATCAAGCCAGCGCGATTTCACGCGAAACTTTTATGAGAACCCTAGGATGTTGGGAAGTTCCATCCCCCAGGAATTCGGGCCATTCCGAAGTCGTTAGCTATTTTTTTGGCCGAACGGGCTTTTAAGCGCTCGATCCGGACACCGGTTCGGGATTTTTGGGCGAAAAGTCCGTAGATTACTTTTTAGATCAAGAATGAATTCGGGAAGCTTAAAATACATTTCAAAGCACTTTTGAGATTGTTCTGATGCCAGGGGCATTTTGGTAATTTGCCACCCCGAGAGGGGTATTTTGGTAATTTTACGGTGTTAAGTTTTTCAAAGGACTTTTTAGTCCAGAAATGTAAGTAAAACACCTGAAAGGTTGTTTTGAAGCTGGTTTGGGGCATTAGGGTGATAATGAACCCCCGGGGGCATTTCGATAATTTGCCGCTCATCGGGGGTATTTTGGTAATTGAACGTTGTAACACAACTGGAGGAAATAATTTTTAACACTATGTGTGTTCCTAGGGTGTAACACTATGTGTGTTTAATGTGAATACGAAATGTAATTGTCGCTAAAGGTGAAAACTTAATTAGACAGTTTTTCACGAATTTATAAAAAATAGCTAGAGCTAGATTTTGCCAAAGTACAAAAAAGAGACCCTAGTTATTTTTAAAAGATCTATATCAGGGAAAAATTTCAGATTTTTCCAAAGACTGGAAAGGGGTTAACTGATACGGGGAACCTTGTAACTTTGCAGTGTAATTTAAAATATCAAGCCAGCGCGATTTCGCGCGAAACTTTTATGAGAACCCTAGGATGTTGGGAAGTTCCATCCCCCAGGAATTCGGGCCATTCCGAAGTCGTTAGCTATTTTTTTGGCCGAACGGGCTTTTAAGCGCTCGATCCGGACACCGGTTCGGGATTTTTGGGCGAAAAGTCCGTAGAATACTTTTTAGATCAAGAATGAATTCGGGAAGCTTAAAATAGCATTTCAAAGCACTTTTGAGATTGTTCTGATGCCAGGGGCATTTTGGTAATTTGCCACCCCGAGAGGGGTATTTTGGTAATTTTACGGTGTTAAGTTTTTCAAAGGACTTTTTAGTCCAGAAATGTAAGTAAAACACCTGAAAGGTTGTTTTGAAGCTGGTTTGGGGCGTTAGGGTGATAATGAACCCCGGGGGCATTTCGGTAATTTGCCGCTCATCGGGGGTATTTTGGTAATTGAACGTTGTAACACAACTGGAGGAAAGAGTCTTTATGTAAGACACCCGAAAAGTTATTTTAAAGTTGTTCTGAGATGTTTGTTGGGTCGATGGCTGCCAGGGGGTATTTTGCATAAGTTGGGGGTGTTTTGGTAACTCATCCCCTTTAAAATTTGATAAAGAAAATATTTGGTATATAATTGATGTAATACATTTAAAAAGTGATTTTAAAGCGGTTTTGAGGTGTTGGGGCTGTAGCGGCCATCAGGGGGTATATTGCTAAATAACCACGTTGGCGCTAAATTTTAGGGAACTAGCGTAATTAAGCGTTCGGAGTGGTGAGAAGTGAGGAATTGTTTTAATACATTGAAATAATGAGATAATGACTATTGCTAATGCGTTGGTAAGCTAGGTTAAAGATCCATTTATAGTTTTGGAATGTAAATATTATGGATGCTAAGTTGGTTTACGATTATATTTTGTTCTTAGAGGTATGAATTTCAACGCTGGACCTCATGATACATCAATCCTATACGATGACGATGACCACGTCGCGAGGCACGTATTTGACGGTGTCGATAGGGGTGTTTTGGAAACAATTCAAAGCACAAGTCACCACGATGAGTGGGTACTAAACGAGGAACAAATACAACTATTACACCGTCAAAATTTATCTATGTTCACCGATCCCGGGATTTGGTCTCGACACGACGATTGCCTTATATCCGCTCTAGTTGAACGATGGAGGAGCGAGACGAACTCATTTCACTTCCGGTTTGGTGAAATGACTATTACATTAGAGGACGTCGGATTTATACTTGGAATCCCATGTCACGGCAGACCCATTACTTCGAGCAAAACGTCTGCATCCATAGCGAAGATGGCTAGGCAGTATTTTCCGGGAATTCCAAGGGAAGCTCTTACAACAAACGGCATCAAACTTAAATGGCTGAGAGAGCAGTATGGCGTGCTACCGGATGAATACACTCCTCACGATTTCGTGACGTATACGAAGGCATTCCTTCTGTATATTATTGGAGCTATATTACTTCCGACGCATTCGAAAAACACGGTGCATCCGAAGTATATGGTGTTCTTGGAGGATCTTGAGGAGGTATACTCATATTCGTGGGGTTCAGCTGTCCTTGCGCACCTATATCGAGCACTGCACAAAGCTACGAGAAAGGTGCCAAGTCCATTGCCGCCTGCCTCACTCTATTACAGGTTTGAGCATTTATTTTCTTGGTTGACGTGTCAATATATTCGTGCATTAATGTGCTAATTCCAGATAATGTTTGCATTCACAGGTTTGGTCTTACGAGAGGCTACCCACGGGTCGTCCACAACCGCGGAATATTCCGATGAGACGTGGCCTAGGGTGTGGGCCTGGGGGCCTACGACCAACCAGAGGAGACGGGTAGACCCGCACCACCATCTAAAGTTCTATCGGGGGGAACTAGAGATACTAATGCATCCCAGGTGACGTGGCAGCCATATAGCAAGGTGATGCATCGGTTGGATGAGTGGTGTTGGCAACTTCCGGTGTCGTACGTGCTGGCAGGTTTGGTTCGGGTGCCGCTTATTCACTTCGAAGTATGTGAGTTTCAGATGCCCGATCGAGCTATGAGGCAAGCTGGCTGTCTACAAGGGATACCAAAACCCGCTGTAGACATGCGGCCATACAGGAGTGGTCGAGGGCCGAACTTCGAGGTGCCTGATGCCTTGAATTTGTTGAGTGACGAGGTGCAACAGTGGAATACTTGGCAAGAAACATATGATAGCCTTGTATCGCTGAAGGCCGACAGCATCAGCATTGAGGAGTACCTGCAATGGTTTCTCAAGGTGACGCGCACGAGGGTGAATCGCCCTTCCCAGGCGAGGAAGACATCGTATGCGCCACGTGAGATCTATGACCAGTTCTGGGCATTGAACATTGTAAGTCATGCTAGTGTTGTTTCAATTTTTATTTGCGCACCTTATCGACCATGCCTGAAATGATTAGCCATATTTTGTATGCATGTTTTTTAGGTTGACCAGGGCACTGAGGTGTTCAAGCAGCTGGAGGGGTTTGACTGGTTTGTCGCGCAGGCTCCTGACAATCTCAAGAGGTCCATTGAGAGGTACAAGACTGAAGTTCAAAACTTTAGTCTTGCGTACCGGGGTTACCAAGGGGAGCCGTCTAGTCGCTTGCCTCCTGACGCGTACGACTATCAGCCCCAGAGTCAGGTGTGGGAGCCGTCTACTCGCTTGCCTCCTGACGCGTACAACTCTCAGTCCCAGAGTCAGGTGTGGGAGCCGTCTACTCGCTTCCCTCCTGACGCGTACGACTATCAGCCCCAGAGTCAGGTGTGGGAGCAGTCTACTCGCTTGCCTCCTGACGCGTACGACTCTCAGCCCCAGATTCAGGTTACCCAAGTAGGAATCCAGGCATCGCGCCCAAGCATCCGGTCGGATAAAGGACAACCGACGAAGCCATTGAGTCCGGCCAAAAGGGATTGGATCGACCGGCACTACTTTGGGCATGAGCCAATCGCTACAGCAGACTTTCCTGTTGCTTCATTCCTAGCTCACTCTGATCTAAGACTGTTGGCGCCGAACACAGATATTTCAAATTTTCTCATTGACGCTTATATAGATCTGCTGCGTGTTAGAGAGCTAAATTATAACCCCTGCCAAACTTTGAAGCTCAACATGTATGCCTCTTTTGTTATCCCTTTCATGGTGAATAGCATGAAGGAGTTCACAGAATGAAGGAGGAAGCGAGGGACAAGCAAGGGTGAATGGCGACCATCTGCAAACGTGCTTTCCTACTTGAACGCGGACTATCAATGTCACGCAGCTGAGGCGAACCTAATCATGCTACCTGCTCTTCATGCAAGCCACTTCTTCCTATTAGTTCTCTTTCCAGAGAATAAAGTGGTCCACATATACGATAGCCTAAGGGAAGACGGACCTGGTCGGCAGCTGGCGCAGATGTACTCCACGTACATCAATGCGGTGGTTAGTTTATATCTTGACCTTCGCTCATAGTCTATTCTTCTTGTTACATAGGCTTGATAACCTTTTTTATAAATTGGATGCAGACTACTATCATTCCACTAGCGTGTCGACATTTTAAGGGGGAAGCCATCACGAGCAAAACAATGATAGATCCTTGGACGGTCGTGACGATAGAAAACCGACCAAAGCAATATAACAGTCATGATTGCGGGATTTACGTCCTCAAGTACATGGACTACATAGCTCGCTCAGATGTGCTCAAATATGATACGTGGTCTCAAAACGATGCCTTGACGTTTAGATATAGGATAGCCTGGGAGCTGAAAAAGGGTGTAGCTAGACGCCTTCCTTACCATTATCCTGAGATATAGTAGGCATTCGTATGTTTTATTATTACTATTGTTGGATTTTGGATATTGAGGTTTGAAATTGAATTAGCTTTTTTATTACTATTGTTCGATTTTGGACACTGGGCTAACTAGCGTGCCTAAGGTGCAATGAGAAAAAAAAGTGACAAAAAAAATTACGTAATTTTTCAGAAGTTATGAATTGGGCCCTAAAGTGTGCCCGAACAGGCCCTTCATAGGAAAACCCAAAAAATAATGTGTCTCGTTTTTTCCCGAAATTGATACAAATGGGCTAACTAGCGTGCCTAAGGTGCAATGAGAAAAAAAAGTGACAAAAAAAATTACGTAATTTTTCGGAAGTTATGAATTGGGCCCTAAAGTGTGCCCGAACAGGCCCTTCATAGGAAAACCCAAAAAATAATGTGTCTCTTTTTTTTCCCGAAATTGATACAAATGGGCTAACTAGCGTGCCTAAGGTGCAATGAGAAAAAAAAGTGACAAAAAAATTACGTAATTTTTCGGAAGTTATGAATTGGGCCCTAAAGTGTGCCCGAACAGGCCCTTCATAGGAGAACCCAAAAAATAATGTGTCTCTTTTTCCCGAAATTGATACAAATGGGCTAACTAGCGTGCCTAAGGTGCAATGAGAAAAAAAAAGTGACAAAACAAATTACGTAATTTTTCAAAAGCTATGATTCCACAAACCAAATCACAAATTTAAACATTATAAAAGTTCAATTTATACAACTGAAACATTAACCCTAACACTCATCATCATCATCGTCCTCCTCGACCATACTGCCAGGTTCGATACCTAACACTTTATAATGGTTTCTCTTGTCATGATCAGTCATCTTATTACACAACGCACACTTTCGCAATTTTTTTTGACCCGTTGCTTCTTCAATCGGATTCTTCATGCGTATTGCTCATTTTCTCCCTTTTGTTTGAGAAATAATCGGATAAAAAATGTCGTCCTCCTCACCTTGCAGGCTAGTGCCGTCAATGACTGGCTGTGAAGCTCGATTGAATCTACCGGCTGGAGTCGTCCGACTAGTCGGAGTGTCTCGTCTTTCTGGTAATGCCATCCTAAACTGTGCAAGGTTAGCCTTATCCCGTGCGGCTGCTTCAACTTGATACCTGTACCCATCAAATGTTGACGCTGCATCCAATGATAAACCGTGCATGATGTTACAAAGGTGATTATATCGCAGCGTCTCAGATTGCTCGAAATCAACTGAAACATTGGGCACGTAAGGAATGTGACCGTGGACTCTATTGGCTTCCTTCGTCCACCGTTCCAAGATATACTGTGGAGGGATTTCACGAGCATTCTTGGCGCTAAAAACCCTCAACGCGTGTCGACAAAGTATACCTTTATGCTCAAACAGTTGACAGTTGCAATTAACCAACCCGGTGTCCATACAAACTGCTACGGTAAAATGTCTTCTGCTCCTCGGAGCCGACGAAGAGCACGGATTGGAGAAATTCGTCACATTTGTCAAAGCATAAACCTTGATCACTCTGGTGGAATACTCGTGCAACTTTGTCATGCTATATTGATTCGACTTTAGTAGTTCCTCTTGAAACTGTCTAAACATTTCCTTGGTATAGACTTGAGCCGCATGAGCCTCCAAAGGTGAAAAAACTACTATGACTCTTTCTCTGTAAACTGTAGCCGCGTCGGCTTCTCTCTCAAGGAAAAATTGCTTGTCAAGGGCTTTCTGCATCTCTAGTACGAACTCTGTTATACTTGAAGAATGGCCTACGTACCCATCAAAGAATGCATTCATACCTTCGCTTCTCGAGGTCGTAGTCATTTCGGCTGCAAAAAACTTCTTGGTGTAGGCACCGACCCACTGTGTCTTGATCTCATACAACGATTGTAACCATTCATGATTGTGCAAATGGTAGTCATCCATTAACTTGGCCCACCTCTCCTCGAACACGTCTACCGTCAACGATTTCTTCACACATGTATTAAAGTCAGTCTTGAATGTCGGATGGTTTGCATATACATTGTGAAGCCGTTCGGGATATTTGTTGCTTATGTGCCATGTGCACAGGCCATGGTGAGTATCTGGAAGGACCTTAGCGATTGCATTTTTCATTGCCAGATCTTGGTCGGTGATGATGGTCTTTGGAGGAATATGATACATTGCTTTAAGCCACGTTTCAAATAACCACGTAAATGACTCCTCCGTCTCATCCCTAAGCAGGGCAAAGCCAAAAAAGATTGACTGATAGTGGTGGTTCACCCCGGTGAACGGAGCAAAAGGCATAGAGTACTTATTTGTGCGGTATGTGGTGTCAAACGTCACAACATCCCCAAAATTTTGGTAAGCAGCTCTAGAACGGGCATCCGCCCAAAATATAGTACTAATGCGGTTCTCATCATCCAGTTGGAGACTATAGAAAAAGCCAGAATTCTCACTCTGAAGGTGCCTGAAGATATCAAGTGTAGCTTGAGAATCACTCTTACCGAAAGACTCTCTCCTCTGAGCACGAAGTTCATTTCGAAGGTCTACTTCGTTGAAACTCAACTTGTCAATCCCCCCAGCCTGGCTTGAGAAAACCCCCATCATTCTAGAAGGTGGAATTTTAGCCTCGGCCATTGTAAATATCAGTTGTCTGTGTGCCGCGCTTATTTTTCGGTGTTGATGAATTTGACCAATCTTACTAGGGGTCATCAACTGATGATTATGGCTCAACTCCACTCCCGTCACAACCCAATGGCTTTCATTTTTCCGGTGTATTGCATACACATGGGCCTTGCAGCCAGTACCCGAAAATGTGTCGCGTTTTCTTTGTCTTGATGGCCCTTCGTCACTGATCCGAACAACCGGGGGTACATACGGTGCTCCTCTATGACACTCAAATAGTCTTTCACAAATTTGATCTGTATTCGCCCGTTTTCTAGTAGTCTTAGTTCTAATACCGAAACCTATTGTTTTCGAATATGCTCTATAGTATGCTTCAACTTCGTCCAGTGTTTGAAAAACTTGACTCAAGTAAGGTGGATCAGAATCTTCACAAAAAAGTATTTCCTCCAGTTGCATCCATATTTATACTGAAATCTAAAAAACAAAAATTCTATCATTCTCAACAAGTCATAGAATTAAATAAAATAAAAATAAAGACTCTTTCCTCCAGTTGTGTTACAACGTTCAATTACCAAAATACCCCTAATGAGCGGCAAATTACCGAAATGCCCCCGGGGTTCATTATCACCCTAACGCCCCAAACCAGCTTCAAAACAACCTTTCAGGTGTTTTACTTATATTTCTGGACTAAAAAGTCCTTTGAAAAACTTAACATTGTAAAATTACCAAAATACCCCTCTCAGGGTGGCAAATTACCAAAATGCCCCTGGCATCAGAACAATCTCAAAAGTGCTTTGAAATGTTATTTTAAGCTTCCTAAATTCATTCTTGATCTAAAAAGCATTCTACAGACTTTTCGCCCAAAAATCCCGAACCGGTATCCGGATCGAGCACTTAAAAGCCCGTTCGGCCAAAAAATTAGCTAACGACTTCGGAATGGCCCGAATTCCTGGGGGATGGAACTTCCCAACATCCTAGGGTTCTCATAAAAGTTTCGCACGAAATTGCGCTGGCTTGATATTTTAAATTACACTACAAAGTTACAAGGTTCCCCGTATCAATTAACCCCTTTCCAGTCTTTGGAAAACTCTGAACTTTTTCCCTGATATAGATCTTTTAAAAATAACTAGAGTCTCTTTTTTGTACTTTGGAAAAATCTAGCTCTAGCTGTTTTTTATAAATTCGTGAAAAATCCTAATTTTGACCTCCTAAAAAATCGCTATTCTGGAATCTATAAATGTAATACCGCTAATCCGATCTCCGATCGATCTGTACAATGACTATTTTTGAACTTTGAAATTAATATTGAATTATAAGAAAATTCAAAATACTTACTTGTTTTGACTTGATATATTTAAAGAAAAATCCACCGATATTCTAGCATAAATTTTTTTTGTTTGTATTGTTGTGGAGACTATGTAGGTGAGATATGGAGTATGAAGACAGTTGGTATAGAGAGTGGAAGAAAGGGTTCGGGGAGGAGGGATTATAAAGATAAAAAAAAATGAAGGAGAGAGAAGAAAGAAGACAGAAAAAAAATCCGTGAGTGAGGGGGGAAGGACACCACGTGGCATCACAGAGGGGGAAGGGGGGCATCACGGGGGGAAGGGGGGCCATCACGCGGGGGGGGGGGGACACCACGTGGGGGGGGGGGGAAGGGGGACCACAACTCTTTGTTGCGGTTGGTATGCCAACCGCAACAAAGTGTTGCAGTTGGGCTTGGACGGGGGGAGGGGGACGGGCCACGTGGCGAGGGAGGGGGGACGAGGCCACGTGGCCGGGGAAGGGGGCCAACCGTAACTCTTTGTTGCGGTTGGGCATGGGGGGGCCATGGGGGAAGGGGGAAGGCCACGTGGCGGGGGAAGGGAGGACGGGGGGGCCATGGGGGAAGGGGGAAAGGCCACGTGTCGGGGAAAGGGGACACCACGTGGCGGGGGAAAGGGACACCACGTGGCGGGGGAAGGGGGACCAACGCAACTCTTTGTTGCGGTTGGGCATGGGGGGAGGACGGGGGGAAGGGGGCCATAGGGGAAGGGGGAAGGGGGGCCATGGGGGAAGGGGGGGCCATGGGGGAAGGGGGAAGGGGGGAGTGGGAGGGGGGCGTAACTGCAACAAAGAGTTGTGGCTGGATTTTGAAACAAATGATACCAACCGCAACTCTTAGTTGCGGTTGGGCTTTTCCTCTCAATTATTCCAACCGCAACGTTTTGTGAAGAATAATTGCAACCGCTAGAAAGAGTAGCGGTTTGGTGGAGAAATAAGTTTTTTCCCACAGGTAGACAGGGATCGGCTCCCATATATATATATATATATATATATATATATATATATATATATATATATATATATATATATATATATATATGTAGAGAGCTGATCCGTTGAGAGCGCTAGCAAAATGAGTTAAGTTGTTAGTGCGATCTGGCCATCCACGCGCGATCTGTGGACGGTCCAAATCTTTTTTTGCCCCTTTATTAAGTCCGTCCAATACATAATGTAGCGGATGGTAATTTTGACAAAATTACCCTTTACACCATAAGAAATAAATTGCTCATCCGCTCCACTACTTAAAGTAGCGGACGACTGATCTTCTCATTGGAACTCGTGGTTTGACAAAATTACCCTTTACACCATAAGAAATAAATTGCTCATCCGCTCCACTACTTAGAGTAGCGGACGACTAATCTTCTCATTAGAACTCGTGGTTTTTGTCTCTTTTTTTGCACTTGGTCTCTCTCTCTCTTCCCCTCCCTCTACCCCTCCATCTCCATATCCCCAATGCCGCCACTCATCACACACCCCAACACCCATCACTCGTGACCCATCCAAAGCAACCGGCGCTTAGTCACCGTTGCCGTCATATCTAGGCGGATGTCGATATCACTTGTGCGCCATCCAAAGCCACCAGCGCCGTACGAGCATCACTACCATCCAGTCGCCATCGCTGCGAGAAAGATCTTGGTGGATGTCAATATCACTCGTGCGCCATACAAAGCCACCGGTGCCATACGAGCATCACCACCATCTAGTCGCCGTTGCTACCTGATCTTGGCGGATGTCGATATCACCCATGGCCAACACCACCACCACCGTTGCTGCTAGATCTTCGCAAGGGTCAACGCCATCGCCAGTGCCACCGAGTCAATTACAACTCTGCCTCGCCTTACTTTCTATTCGCTGCTGCCAGATTTTGGGTTTTTTGTTTTTCAGATTTTTTTCTTTTTTAATTATCTCATATTGGATGGTTTAATAATAACACTTGATAGATCTTAGGTTTTTGCCGTGGGTTTGTTTAATAATGGTTGTGGTAGAGCGGCGCGATGGTTCTGCCGTGGTGTGGTGGTTCTGCTGTGGGTTTGTTGTTTAGTCTCAGTCTACTTTCTTGATCTCCTCCCAATTTTATGTTTTTTCTGGGCTCAGCAAGATCAGATTTTTCGCTTTTTTCGTGGGATTGTATGGTTATTAGATGAAAACTGGAAGAGCACATAACTGAACAAACATCAAAGCATAGAGACAATAATTGAAAAATAGCAAACATCAAAGCATTGAAGGCTTAATACACACAGAAGAAATTTGATTTGGATCATCCGCTACATTATGTAGCAGATGAACATTCAAAGTCAAAAAAATAGAGCAAAGGGGGGCAATATGGTAAAAAATACCGTCCGCTACATAATGTGGCTGACGGACATAAAAAAAGGGCAAACAAAAGATCTGAACCGTCCACAGATTGCGCGTGGACGGCCAGATCGCGCTAACAACTTAACTCATTTTACTAGCGCTGTCAACAGATCAGCTCCCATATATATATATATATATATGGGGGACGAAAGAAGTATATAGTATATCTGCTTTTCGTTTGGTGTTTGACGTTGTCATACTCTTACGAACTTTACCTGGCAAGAACAGACAAATTTGAAACTACCAAACCTATAAACAAATTATAATTTTTATTAATTCAAACCTGCAAACTAATCTTTATACAATAACGACTATTCCCAGATGAATGCGCTAGGAACCAAACCTATAAACAAATAATAATTTTTGTTAACTTCAAAAAGTTGAAAAATGCGTTGTTAGTTGATCCTTCTCGTCAATTGTGTTAATGTTATTGTATAAGGTTTTGAATAGTCAAGGGGTTATGTTATTTTTCATAGTCTAGAATATTCTTTAGGTTTTCTATCATGCCTATATAAAGGCTCTCTTGTACATACTTTTACATACATCAATATTATTATCTTATCTCTTATCATGGTACCAGAGCCGTCATGATCCGACCACCTCCTCTGCCATCCTAACCACTGCCCACCTCCTCTACCATCTTAAGCACCGCCCACCATTACTGTTCATCAAAGGTATCTTATCTTTTTTGCTCAATTTTTTTTTCGTTATCCCCTTTTGATACCTCTGTCAATTTGTTTTTAGTCCGATTTCTAATCCAACACCATCACAAGATTCTTGTTTTTTCACCAATCACAGCGCTGTCAACCACACCACCAAATTCTTCTCCACGCGCCCTCACGCACCACCCCAAGTTTCTGTCATCAGATCCACGCGCCCCCACTCGCCCGGGTCTCCAGAAAGCTTATAGGCTAACCCACGGCCCGCCCGCCTGCCTGACCGGACCCTGCTTCTACCCGGTTTACTATTTTCGATTTATTTTATTTCGATCGGTTTGCTTGATTTTGACCCGATTTTCTCAGGTCCCAGACCGGTTCCCACCATTTTTTATCGTTCTGAACTCATTTTTCCGCCATCATTTTGCTCAAAATCCATTTTTTATTTTTTATTTTAGCCTCTCATGCAGTTCCTTTATTATCTCTCGCTCAAAGTTTTGCTTGGTGACTACAATGGATCCTGCTCAACCACCTATTTCTATCATCCTTGATGGTTTTAATTACATTCTGTGGGCCCAAGCTATGCGTAGCTTCATCAAAGGTAAGAAACTGTGGCGCTACCTTACTGGTGATTATTACAACACCCGTCCAAACTGCCGATGAATTTAAACTAAAATTCGCTGAATGACTTGAGGATTGAGATAACAAAAATCATCATAATCACCTGGTTCTGCAATACCTTTGTTCCATCTGTATATCAATAGTTTGGTTGCTATAATACTGCTGAAGAAATTTGGGATCTTTTGGCTTAGCGATACACTATTACAGATCTTGCTCATCAGTATCAGCTTCATGATTCACTTCACCGAATGAAACAAGACCCTGATCAGTCTATCAATAGCAGATGCAAGGGATTTGGGATTAATTGGAACTTTCAGAACCATCATAGACTTGTTCTAAGGATTCAGATTAGTTTATTGTTTACCATGACCACCTTCGCCTTATCCAGTTTCTTATGTCTCTTACAGATGCTTATGAATCTGTCCAAAGCTCCTTCTGCATCAGAGTCCATTACCTACCCTAGACAAATGCTGTTGCTGAACTTCTTTCTGAAGAAACTCATCGAGGCCTTCTACGGACCTGTCGTCCTGATACTGTTATTGCTGCTCCTTCCCAACCTTCACACATCCCTTCACCCTCATCAGCTTCGAGACGTTCATCATCTTCTTCCTTTCAGCAAGAATGCCACTACTGCCATGAGTGCGGTCATATGACTCTTGATTTCCCTGTACATCCTTACAGACTATGTCATAAGATTGGCACTGGTCACATCCCACGAGACTGTCCTTGTAACCCTAAAAAATAGTCCAAGAATACTAGCTCAACTAGTGCTCCACCAAAATCAGGGATTCAGTATAAGTTCAAGCCTTCTTCCCATTCTGCTGCTGCTGATGATGTGATGAACGATTCTTCGTCTTCTGCTCTCTCGGTTGATGATGTTGCTAAAATAGTAAAGCAAATCATGTCTAATTCTAGTACTCCGTCTTCCTATGCTCTTTCAGTTACTTCTGGTAACTCCTCTTGGTATTTTGATTCTGGGTGCTGCAATCATATGACATCTTATCCATATTTCTTTTGTCTTTATGTAACATATGTCCCACTATCCATTCATTCATACTGCCGATGGTTCTCATATGCCTGTTAATCATGTTGGTCATGTCTCTACATCTACCTTGTCTTTTCCTGATACTTACTTTATCCCTTATCTTAAGTTAAACCTTATCTCTATTGGTCAACTTTGTGATCTTGGTTTTGACTTACACTTTTCTCGTACTGGTTGATGTGTGCAGGATCCAGAGACTAGCCAAACTATTGGGATCGGCCATAAAGTTGGATGATTATTTGAGCTTAGCAATTTATCCATCCTTCATCCTCCTACGACTTCACCTCAGTATGCTGCCTCCGTTGCTTCACAAAATTCTCTTGAGTTGTGGCACTCTCGTTTAGGTCAAGTTTCATTTTCTCGATTACATCTTCTAGTCTCTAGTGGTTTGTTAGGTGTCGTCAGTTCTAAAAATTTTGATTGTTTACCATGTCAGCTTGCTAAACATGCACTTCCATTTCATTTAAGTACTTCAATTTCTTCTGCTCCATGTGATCTCATTCACTCTGATATTTTGGGGCCTTCTCCAAACACTACAATGGGAGGATCCAAATATTTTGTTAGTTTTGTTGATGACTATTCTCGTTTTACATGGTTATATTTGATGTGAAATCGATATGAATTATCTCAAATATATCATACTTTTGTTACCATGGTCAAAACTCAATTCTCTCAATATTAAGCTTTTTCGTACTGATAATGCCATGGAATACAAATCAGAAGAGTTTCTCCAACTTCTTCAAAAGGATGGAACCATTACTCATAGATCATGTCCCAGCACTTCTCAATAGAATAGGCGTGCTGAATGCAAACATCGACATACTCTAGACACTATTCGTGCTTTGCTTATTTATGCCTCGTGTCCTGAAAACTTTTGGGGGAAAGCTGCTCTTACGACTGTCTATACCATCAATCGTGTTCCATCTTCCACAAATGGTAATCAAACTCCCTATGATCGTCTATATGGGTCCTCTTCTGACTATACAATGCTTAAAGTCTTTGGTTGTACTTGTTTCTTTCTTCTCCAACCCCACGAGCGTACAAAATTAGAACCTCATGCACGCCTTTGCTATTTTATAGGGTATGGTATTGAACATAAGGGGTATCGGTGTTGGGATCCCATCTCTAATTATTTACGTATTTCTCGCCATGTTGTTTTCTGGGAACATAAGATGTTCTCTTTTTTCTCTTCTTTTCATTTACCTCCCTCATCCAGTCTTCCATTTTTTTACCAATTCATTTGTTTCGCTTTTTTCTGACTCAGATAAAACCCACATGCCACCTCTTGAGGACTTTACGTCCTCTCCTGAGATGTCTGCCTGCCCAGCTGATCCTGCTACACCAGATCAAGGTCCACCATCTGTCCCTGAGGTTATTGACTCTCCACATTCCCTTCATGATCATCCACAGCGGGGATGAAAACCTCCAGGATATCTTCAGGAATTTTATTGTTTTTCTGCTATTATTTCTTCACATGAGCCTCAGTCTTATCGTGAGGCTAGTTCTAATCATGCTTGGCAGCAAGCGATGCACGATGAGTTACATGCACTGGCTAAAACCATACTTGGGATCTAGTTGATCTTCCTTCTGAAAAAATAGCCATTGGATGCAAATGGGTCTATAAAATTAAGACCCGTTCTGATGGCTCCATTGAACGTTATAAAGCTTGTTTGGTAGCAAAAGGCTTTACACAGGAATGTGGTATTTACTATGAAGAAACATTTGCTCTTGTAGCTCACCTTACCTCTATTTGTAGTTTACTTGTAGTTGCTACTATTCGCAAATGGCCTTTATTTCAGATGGATGTCAAGAATGCCTTTCTTAATGGTGATCTCATTGAGGAAGTCTATATGCAGCCTCCTCCAAGATACTCTCATCCTCCGAACAAAGTTTGTTGGCTTCGTCGTGCAATATATGGTCTCAAACAAGCTCCCCAAGCCTGGTTTGCCAAGTTCAGTTCCACTTTGCAGCAATTTGGTTTTGCATCGAGTGCATATGATTCTGCACTCTTTATACGTAAATCTGCCCAGGGTATCATATTTGTGATCCTCTATGTGGATGATATGATTATCACAGGCAGTGATCTTGATGGCATTTCTATTCTCAAGTAATATCTTAATCACCACTTTGAAATGAAAGATCTTGGTACACTCAGTTACTTTCTTGGACTTGAAGTTTCCACTGCCCCTGACCTATACTATCTTTCTCAAGCTAAATATGCTTATGATCTCCTTTCTTTTGCTGGTTTAACTGATAGCAAAACCGCTTCTAATCCTCTTGAGCCTAATATATGGTTAACTCCTCTTGATGGTACACCTCTTCATGATCTTACTTTGTATCGCACATTAGTTGGCAGTCTTGTGTACTTGATCGCTACTCACCCTGATATTGCATATGTTGTGCACTTGGTTAGTAAATTTCTCTTTGCTCCACACACGACTCATTTTGCCACAGTCCTTCACATTCTTCGATACATCAAGGGTACCTTATTCATGGCTTATATTTTTCAGCTCATTCCTCTCTTGAGCTACATGCATATTCTGATGCTGATTGGGCTGAGGATCCTACTGATTGATGCTCTACTACTGGTTTTTGCTTCTTTCTTGGTACCTCACTTATTTCCTAGAGAAGTAAGAAATAGACTCTCGCAGCTCATTCTAGTACGGAAGCTAAATTACCGAGCACTGGCTGATACAACCCATGAGCTTTTATGGTTGCAATGGCTACTTGAGGACATGGAGATTACACATTCTACTGCTACACCTTTATATTGTGATAATTGAAGTGCTACTGAGGTTGCTCACAATAATGTGTTTCATGAGTACATCAAACACATTGAGATCGATTGTCATTTCTATGCATCAGCATGTTGTTCGTGGCACTATTTGCTTACATTCTGTCACTTCTCTCAATCAAATGGCCGACATTAATTTTCATCAAATCTCATCCTCCAGGGCGACTTCAAGAGTTAGTATCCAAACTCCAGTTGGCTCGTTTTCTCCCACCTTGAGTTTGAGGGGGATATTAATGTTATTGTATAAGGTTTTGAATAGTCAAGGGGTTATTATGTTATTTTACATAGTCTAAAATATTCTTTAGGTTTTCTATCATGCTTATATAAAGGTTCTCTTGTACATACTTTTACATATATTAATATTATTATATTGTCTCTTATCAAATTGGAAAGGGGTTATTAATTCGTAACTTGCTTTCGACGACTATTTATGGAATAACGACTATTCCTGGATGAATTTACCAAGCAAATATTCAAGCCATAAACTTGTGAGCATCCTCTCGTGACCATGGCACCAATAATGCTCGGTTCTGAAGAATCTTTAGCAACATAGTGTGTGAGAATTCTTGCTTACTGTCTACAATGGTGATGTCAAGTGACACTCTTACTCAACCACCAAACATTTACATTCACATTAGAACTTAAGATATGGGTTAGATATGAAATTAACTCAGCTCAACTCAGCCAGCCCTATTTTCTAAACTAAAAGTTGGGGTGGGTTGCCTACTGTCTTGGTGATGTCGAAGTGACACTGCTACTAAACCAAACATACACTTTTGAAGGGCATGCAATTAAAAGTTTAAAGGAACATAACGACGAAGTCTTTTTTCTATCATACAATAGTCCCTTAAATAGCAATGTCACTTGACACCCAGAATCTGCCGGCCAAAGTAACCTATGTATCTTTCAATAAAAGTACAACCAGGATCTGCCGGCCAAAGTAACCTATGCATCTTTCAATAAAAGTATAACCTCTATTCATACAAGTGACGTTATCCTCCAATTTAAAAGGGAAAAGTCATAACCAAACTATTAGACCTTCAATAAACGTATATCACCAGTCAGTGATTTAAGCGTAAAAAATCATTGAATGCAATTCGTGTTATTTGTGTAAAAAAGTCCACGAGGCTTACTTGTTAGAATGTACACAAGGCGTACTTGTTAGAAATTTCACAAGGCTTATTTGTGTAACCACCGTAGACCCATTCTATTGCACGGATATCTTATTTGTGCATGTGCGGAGCACCAGTTCCCCTTTTACTTAAATGATGCCCAGGACAGGTCATATATAGCCCAATGAGTTACATAGATAGAATATTTTCTTGCTTCGTGCCAAGAAATGCCGCTGATCCACAACATATAAAAATCCTGGTGGAGCTAGGTCTAGCTGAATGTCGAACTAAGAGGAAATGGATCCCAAACAACTAAACATATATGTTCCTTTAACTTGGGATCCCAAACAACTAACCAGCAACCGGTAAATCCAATGTATATCACCAACATCTTAATACAAGATGACCCTGGCTTAGGGCCTACGTACAATATTGTGAACACTTTTGTATTGTTCAATCCACACTTTCATCCGTTACTTCAGGCTGAATACACTTTGACGTTAAACACCAAAAAAAATAAAAATGAGTTGCATAATATCTTTAACACTTTATTGGCATCTGTCCAGTCATTTTTAGGAAATTTTAAACGCTAAGAAAGAAGACCAAGCGAGGGTAGAGTAGAGGCCGGAAGGCGTAGCTATTTGATAAAAAGAGACGGGAACGAATACAGGGAGTAAAAGGCAGGGAGATAGAATTTCGATCAACTTTAGAAAGGAAGGGGGAAAGCGGTTTTGCTAATTAACGTGAGTAAGAGTTTATGACCGAAATGGTAATAGTCATAAAAAAGATTAGAATCTAAGTCATTACCACATTTGAAGTTGGACTGAACGATGATGAGATGGTGAGCTTTAAATCTCAAGCTTTTTGTTGTCTATTATATAATTCTCGTCTTCATCTTTCATAAATATATGCTTTTTTTCTTTTGATATGGCACAAGAAGAGAGACCAAGAGATAATCCCGAGACGGGCAGAGGAGCGAAAGAGGCTGGGAGATTGAACTTCAACGGAAAAAATTCTTTTGATATGATAAGGTGGCACACTTAAAATTCATATTTCAAGAGAGGGTAGAGGAAGACGTAGACCTCCGATAGAAAGAGGGAAAGAATAGCTACCGAAAGGAGAAGAAAGACAGGGAAAAAGGTCATTATAACGTGCACGCATTATGGTAAAAGTTTTTCCTTCTTTGAAAACAATTATAGTAATTGTTGATTCAGGACAAAATTTGAACTTATTTGTTAGTTGGAGTTCTTATAAAGTTTGGACAATACTTATAAGTTTATAAGCCTGCATAAAAATTAACATCTAACAATTGTATTGACCTGCAACAAATTTTTTTTCTTTGTTATAGGTGAGTTAGGTGCTTACACTACCAAAACACAGAACAAGTAAAGTTTGGTGGTTAAATGAGGTAATTATCGGTTACTATTCAAAACGGACCTTTCTCAAACTACTCCCTAAACAGTTTTGAAATTGACATACCCTTGGTTTTGTCACTATACATGTTCACATCCTTTCTTCCCTATTTATTTGCCTGCTTGCTAGCCTTTTCTATCACCCAAGGCATAAGTTTCTCCCACGCTGGTTGGCAAAACAAGTGAAAACATGGGTGACAAAGGGGACTTCTCGGTGAAGGTGAGCAAGAGAGAAGTGGTGGCGGCGGTGCTGCCCATGCAGGAGCACTGGCTACCACTGTCAAACCTAGATCTGCTCCTGCCTCCTCTAGACGTGGGGATTTTCTTCTGTTACAAGAAACAAGCATTGGGGCATAAAACGTTTACGTTTGAGTCCATGGCGAGCATTCTCAAGAAATCGATGGCCGAAACTTTAGTGTCCTACTATGCATTCGCGGGGGAGGTTCTGCAGAACACAATGGGGGAGCCTGAGCTTCTCTGCAACAACCGTGGGGTGGACTTCATTGAAGCCATTGCAGACGTTGAGCTCCGAGACCTCAACTTGTACAATCCGGACGCGTGCGTTGAGGGCAAACTGGTGCCCAAGAAGAAGAGTGGAGCGCTCTCTGTCCAGGTCATTTTGCATGTAGTTTAAGATAGTTGCACTTCACCATTTGGAAGCACAAAGGTTTATCAGACAACCCTTTACGTAGAAATTGACCAAAAAAGTAAAAACGAAACATATGTTGCTAAAAGTAGGAAAAATAATAGCTCTAATCAGTTAAATGAGTCAATAACAGGCTTAACACTCTCATTCACGTGCAAGCCTCTGATTGCACGTGAAGAAACAACAAATCAATGAGGTATATAGGAAAGTGCACCTCCAACAAATTCACAAATAAATGAAGTACAACTTGTACTATTTATAAGGGAACCAAATATGCACGTGGGAAAATCAAACCTCAAACCTCGCAAAACTAGAACTTTTTATAATATATTAAGTCACTATAAGTTCGAAAAGTTTAAGCCAGTAAAAAATGGACCCAACAGTATTATAATACTTAACATCTTACTCCGTGCTTCTATAGCATTGTTCCTCATTTTTCATTTTTGTAAATTAGAGATTATGCAATAGAGTTCCCAATTGTGGCTGCAGCCTTCGTTGTGGCTGCAGCCCCTCCATAAGAGAAATAGCCTACACCACCCGTGCCCTCCCCACCCCCCTCCCCACCCTCTATATAGTGATTATTACTTGTCATTAAATATTGCCAATCGCATTTTTGGACATCTTTGCAACAACTCTCAAATTATTTTTTAGTCTCACTAATTAAGAGTCACTGAGGATATTTTGCAACCATTATATGTTGCTATATGGGGAATTGTATGTTGTTCCTACGTCCTATCCGATTTGCAGTAAAAAAATTTCCCACAAATATATAGAATAAGTTGAGTAATTATATCATTTTTTAAAACGAGAAAAAATGCATATTTTCCAGATATCAAATGGCCATATATTTTTCAAAGTTTGACACAGATTACGCTCTTAGGAATTGGTGAACATTTGAATCAAATATACAGAAACAAACCAATACGATGGATTTCTAGTGTTCACCAAAAAAAGGATAAACGAGAAACGTAGTTGTTATATGCACCGACAAAAAAAAAAGGTATCTTTAGTATGGCTTGAAAAGTTTAACTGCTATCCGGATTATAAGAAGATAGTTATAATCCTTCGTATAATAATAGTCGCTATACAAGAGGTTGTAGCTAACTTTCAAGGTAGCAGCCAAAATCTCTCCATTAGACAATGCATAATTTTCTATTTCGAATTGAGTCAAACTAGTTGGGAGTTAATTACTTCTATAAATTGTTACTAAGAAGATAAGTATTTGCCTATTCACGTATCGAATGACAGTGTCGCATGGGTTGCTATGCGTGTGAAAAGTAAATATGATTGAGAATCACTTCCTGTGAACCTAAAGGATGGATGCAATGGAGTTTGGAAAGCCGAAAAGACATCATCTTAAATTATTCTTGACGCCTTAAGATTTCGCAATTTTTCGTAGCTTTGGGTAGTTAGTAAGAATTATTTCCCTTCATTATTGTGGGGGCAGTTATCCTGAACCTCTATTTCTTGGGTTCGTTGAAAGTGGTTGACCCCTTGAAAGTGAGTTTAAGAAATGCTTCGAGTAGGTAAGGTCATCTAGACCATGCCACGGGAGATGTAAAGTTAAAGAACAAGATCTAGGGTAATGCTCTTTGATGCATGCAC
>JAVXUP010005230.1:0-21284 GCA_033070095.1 Escallonia herrerae | reverse complement strand
TATATATATATATATATATAGGGAGCTGATCCGTTGATAGCGCTAGCAAAATGGGGTATTTTGCTAGCGCGATCTGACCGTCCATCCTGAAAGATGGACGGTCCAGATCGCGCCTTTTTCCAAAACTGATCCCCGTCCGCCATACTGTCTCGCGGACGGGAGTTTTACCTTTTTGCCCTCCTCCCATGTCCGCGAGACTGTCTCGCGGACGCCTTTCTGTTCCTGACATGTGTCAGGAAAAAGGCGTCCGCCATACTGTATGGCGGACGATCTCTAGGCTGACACATGTCAGGGCCTGTCCTCTCGGTCGCCTATAAAGTCTCGGGCGTGAGCCCCGAGAACTGTCCCGTCGGTCGCCTAGAAAGTCTCCCTAATTCTCGGCTCTTTCAGCAAAATTTTTGCGGGCTTTCAGATTCACTTGCTTCCATTTTCAGCACCCTTCAAGCTTCTTGGAGTAACACACTTGGTTCAAGCATCACTCAAGCAAGGTAAAGTTTGTGATCTTGCTACCGTTTATCTTAGTAATTTTAATTTGTTATGTTCAGTAAATATATAATTAGCAAAATAGGAGACACTTTTGAGATTATGTATATGGTATCCTAAATCGGTCTAATCGTCAAGATAATTTTGAGATAATAAGCGTATTCTATTTCTACATAGGTCTTTTTCACAATGTCTGATTTCGTGTCGAGCTCCAGCACCCCCGTAGATGCTAGTGATCCGTATCTAGGACGAACCTTTCAAACGTTGGAAGAAGCTGGAGAATGTTTTCGAGCTTATTCATTGAGGGTTGGTTTTGGCATTAGAATAAAAACTACAAGAACAAGCAGCGTATCGAAAAGGATATGCTCTCGCTTATACGAGTGTCATAGGGGCAGAAACCCAGTGCAAAATGAGACACGCGTAGGCAACGATGACAGTGATGATGACGAAATAGGGTATGCGCGGAGAAGACGGGATTGCTTTGCGCGCACGAATTGCCAGGTCAAGATGTTCGTAAGCTATAAAGCCAAACAAGATCATTGGCTTATTACCAGCCTGGAACTGGCACACAATCACCCGTTAGTAACCCCTTCTAAGGTGAGTCAGATGCATCAACACAAGAAGATGGGTAAGGTCGCGAGGAGCCTAATTCACACAATGAGCGATGCGCGGCTAGGACCTACCGACATGATTAATGTTCTTGCTGAACAGGCTGGGGGAATTCAAAATTTAAACTTTAACACGACAGACGTTCGTAACGCGGTCCGAACCCATAGACGAGCCGCGTATGACCTCAATGATGCGCAAGCGACAATGAGCCTATTGAAACGGATGCAGATGGAGGACCCGCAGTTTACCTTCGACTATAAACTTGACGACGAGCATCGAGTTAGCACAATTTTTTGGGTCGACGGTCGTTCGAGGCTAGCTTATAAGCATTTTGGGGATGTCGTGACTTTCGACACCACATACCGTACCAACAAGTACTCGATGCCGTTCGCTCCTTTCACGGGCGTCAATCATCATTATCACTCCATCCTGTTCGGGTTCGCCTTGTTAAGGGACGAGAGCGAGAGTTCTTTTGAATGGTTGTTTAGGGTGTGGCTGGAAGCAATGAACTTCAAAGCACCGACTGTTATCATCACCGATCAAGATTTGGCAATGAAGAAGGCTATTGCTACCGTCTTCCCAGATACTCGACACAACTTGTGCACTTGGCACATAAGCAACAAATACCCGGAACGTCTGCATCACATGTACGCAAAGTATCCAGACTTTAAACAGGATTTTGACAAATGCGTCCTCAAGTCATTAACGATTGAGGAATTCGAGGAGAGGTGGGAAAAGCTTGTTCGGGATTACTCATTGCAAGACAACGAGTGGCTCCAGCACTTGTACGGGCTCAAAGAGCAATGGATTGGCGTTTACACGAGAAGTCATTTTTCTGCGGGCATGAAAACGACGGGCAGGAGTGAATCTATGAATGCCACGTTCGATAGTTATGTGGGTACAGCTACCAATTTGAAGAGTTTCGTCACATCAGCACAAAAAGCGGTTGCGTCGTTGTTCGTGAAAGAAAGGGCTGCAGACTTTGCAACCACGTACAAGCAAAGGAGAAGGTTGCTTGAGACCCCGCTGGAGCTGAACGGTGCCAAAGTCTATACGAAGGAGATCTTCCTGCTATACCAAGTAGAGCTGCAAAAATCGGGCCGATACAGTATATATAAGGTGGCAGAAAAGTCGTCGCGTGAGTACAAGGTTTATTCGCTCGTGAATGACCTCGTCCCTGAGAAGCTGCGCAGAATTTATACGGTGACCCACGACACATTGACGGACTCGGTGACATGTGTTTGTAAGAAGTTTGAGTTCCATGGCATCCTGTGTAGACACATTCTGCGGTTTTTCACACAGAAGAATATCAGGACAATCCCCGATAAATACGTCCTGCCACGTTGGACGAAAGGTGCAAACAGGTTGCACGGTACCATTTCCTTTCCGGAGCACCCGTATACTGACTTTGAAGAATCAGAGACGTTGCGGTATAATCATCTGGTGACGATGTTCACCCGTTTGTCCGTAAAGGGTGCTGCTACAATGGTCGGATATAAACATCTCCTCGAGGTAGCTCAGCAGCAAGAGCCCATCGTCGACCAATTGGAAGCAGCTTCAGTCAGCAATGCGGTTGACACCGAGCCTACGACGGGATCAGAAGATGACGAGCCGGGGGAGGGAGCCGACAATGATATCCGGCCTTCGGATCCAATTATATCGCAAACGAAAGGCCGCAAGAGATCTACGCGGATGAAAAGCTCTATTGAGACGGCAACTCAACCAAAAAAGCTAAGAAGGTGTGCATTGTGCAACAAAATGACAGACCACGACAAGCGGAACCATTACAAGGCACTGGGGATAAGTCCAGTGCCTTTGCAAGACGGGGAAGAAGATGATGCCGAGGATGAGGACGAACAAGCTGCAGTGGAACTTTAGTGTACTGAATATTTTGTAATAATCTTTTATGAGCCATCAAAAGTGTCGGACATTTTGTAATAATATTTTAGTAATGACTCGTTTGTAATAACCTTTACAATCATTTTTTTATATGTGATTTCTTACACTGTCCGCTACACTGCGCAGCACAACATTAGAAACCTAAGGTATTAAAGAATACCCCCCTACAACACTTAGTTTGGCTTTTCTTTTTGGTTTACTTCTCTACGTCCGCTATACTATGTAGCGGACGGCCCCGCAGAATACCCCCCCTACAACACTTGGTTTTGGTTTACTTCTCTGCGTCCGCTATACTATGTAGCGGACGGCCCCGCAGAATACCCCCTACAACACTTAGTTTTTTTTTGTTTTGGTTTACTTCTCTGCGTCCGCTATACTATGTAGCGGACGGCCCCGCAGAATACCCCCCTACAACACTTAGTTTTTTTTTTGTTTTGGTTTACTTCTCTACGTCCGCTATACTATGTAGCGGACGGCCCCGCAGAAACACTGATTATCGAACACTTGGTTATTTTTTGAACACTTGCCCTGCAGATAGACATATATCCAACAGACAGATATCCAACACTTGGTTTCCCACCGTTAAATCATATCGGTCAATAAAATCAATCGCATTCAATAAATTTTTTTTAAAAAAGTGTTGTAACGTTACAATGTGAATTGGGGAACATCATCTCTCGCGGGAATGATGTTCCTTACACGGATTTACAATAAACCTAATAGCTCTAGGCCGGCCATTCATAATTTGCCAAGCAATCCTATACCTAAAGTCTTGTATGCATTCTTCGCTCCAGACAGTCTTCTTGAGGCTCTCAGACCGGCAAATGTAATCCATGTACATGCAGAGGAAGACGCCGCAGTCCGAGGAATTATGTTGCTTGGGCCTACTCCTCTTCAATCGGAAAATGAGGACCGGCCTGCGCGATACCTTCTCCCGACGCCTACCATTGACCAGGGCAGCAAAAAGATTCTGCGAGAACCATAATAAGCATTAAACATAGCTAGCAAAATAAGATTAATCAGTTTTATAATATGCAAGTTACAACAAGAAGGAAACAGGATCTTACCATGGCATCCAACTGGCCTATGCCTCGGTACATATCAATCACAGGCATCACGTCGGTATCATCGTAGAGACTGTCGACGACTGAAACCGTGCTCTGTAATGGTTCGTAGCAAACCAAGTACCAGTGGGCATTCCCTAAAAAGGGGATTAGAAACACGTCGGCAACACTTGCGCTCACTGGACTATCCCTAGCAAGATATGCTTGTAGGTTAGGGGACGGTTTCCACTGGGCCATGGTTCTCCCCTTCCTTGCATTGCCCCAGTCGTGCCACTCTTGTACTAGGAGCTGATGAAAAAAGCATCCAAGATAAACACGCGCGGACCGATGTTTGGATGCTCCCGACACCTTCGCCTCAGAATTTGCACGTAGTGCGAGATGACACCGCTGTCTAACCAAGCTCCCGGCGCCAGCGAGGCGATCTCTGTCCAAGAGGCATTGTAATCCAAGCCCTCGGGGTGATCCATGTCATACGACGCTCCGTCTTGGGGGGCCCCGCTAAAATAACGGGCTCGGATTAGATCGCATTTATGCGGCTTTAGGGGCCTGGCTGGATGCCCTTTCGGATATTGCCCTCGGGGGTCGATCGGGGGATATTGGCCTCCAATTCCTTCTTCGGCCGGCTGATATTCCCCTCCGGGGCCGCCAACTGGTCCCGCCCACGGGACAATGGGCAGTGCCTCGGAGAAACCGTAGTTTCCGAAAGGACAGTCTTGCGTGACTTGAGAGAGGGGTTCCGGGAACAAATTGAAGGAGGGGCCGCTGTAATCGCCCCACGACGCTTGAGCCTGTCCCATCCCCGCTTCAGAGGTACCACCAACTCCCTGACTCACCCCTGAAGCCTGTCCAGAGGGATCACCGTATCCCTGGCTGACGCCCGTATAACCCATTCCCGGGCTGACTCCCGAAGACTGGCCCGATGCTTGGCGCAAAAAATTCCCGCAGCCTAAAGCCAATGTCGCAGCCTGTTGGCAAAGATCCTCGCCCATTGCGCTCACCAGATCCCTCCGCTCACTCAACTTCTGGAAGAATGCAAGCGAGGCATTAACCTACATCCAAAGAGATAAAAAATTAAGTAACTTCAATCAGACATTTATATTCAACTAATTTGGTTCAAGTCAGACTTGTTGGGCAACTTACGAGATTGTATGCCATACGCTCATCGATCTGACCCCTAGGCGCATACCTCTCCCCACGTTCAAAGTTTACAGGGGCTACTCTCCTCCGCGTGATGCGGTAGTACCACTCATCGTACTGATCGATGCTGATAACGGGGTCTGGCTCCGAGACGATGGCCGCCAGTGTGTCCTGCCAAGAAGTCCAAAGCTCTATTTCGGCCGCGCACAATTCGTACGCATTGGCGGTGCCAAACACTCCGACATCCGGTGGGTTCCTGTTAACCCTCATATCCGGGGCATCGACTGGCAAACCCTGCTCCAACTCAAAATGGCGCATTGCTCGGTCGGGCAGCTGCCACTCTGCGACCTCGAAATGGATCAGGGGTGTGCGCTGCAACCCGGAGAGCGTGAAGACGAACGACTCTCCCACCCGTCGCGCCAAACGTATGTACGGTGCCCAACGCATTTGGCCCGGAGATAGACGGTCGAACTCCCCTCGATAGTACGTAATGTTGTGATGGGGATCGACTCTCCTCTTGTAGTGGCTAGCCCTCCGGCTGTACTCCCAAGCACACAACCGAGGCCAGACTTTGTCGGTTCCATCCCTACGCGTTGGTGCACCGGGAGCAAGGTGTTCGTAAGACCACACCTGAGAACATCAAAAAATTATATTTATATCGTCGATTCAACAAAAATAAAACACAATAACGAAGACATGATTTATATGATATACCTGCAATAGCGAGAGACATGCACATATGGCTTTGGAGTTGGGCCTCGTTGCCTTGTGCAATGCTCGGTACAGATACGAAAGAACCGCTGCACCCCAGGCATAATCCCCAACCTCCGACAGGTTACCCAACAACGGTAAATATTTCACGCTGACCGTGTTCTTCGACGTCGTTGGGAATAAAATTGCCCCCATCACCCACAAGAGGAAGGCCTTTGTGTACACCACAAGCTCACGGCCCGTATAGTTTTCCGGCAAAACCCCGTAGGTATCTACCAACCACTTCAACTTTATACCACCAGTGCTAAATTGATCCTGGGGTATCGAAGTGAAGAAGTCTCGCGCTGTTCTCTTATTCGTTGCGTCTGACGGAGGAGCAATTACCGGCCGCCCCGTCACCGGCAACCCCAAGATGAACCCTACATCTTCTAGGGTAATCGTCATCTCTCCGAGCGGGAAGTGAAACGTATTCGTTTCACTTCTCCACCTCTCAACAAGGGCACCTATCAAGGCCCGGTCAAGCTGTTGAAAGATCTGCCCATGCGTGAAAATCCCAAACCCAATTCCACGCAGTATCCTTTTCTGGGACTTGTTCAATTTCCATCTCGTGAACTCGCGAGATACTTCTACGGTGGTGAGAAGTTCTCTTTCCTACGAATTATTAATAAATACAATTTAAGCAAAATGAACGGTAAAACAACGTTCGTAATAATAAGAAAGTTGATAAATAATGTATCTTACTCCACCATCCCATATGAGCGTACTGATATGGTTGGCTTGGTCGTATAACACGGATGGATCTTCTGGTCCAGGGATAAATTCCATTTTTTGCAACTGAAACTATGGAATCGGATTTTACAAACGCTAGCACATGAACAAATACATACATATATAAATCCTCATCATCGCTAGCACATGCTCAATGCATAATCAAAACCACGCATAAAACGCAATATTGATCACAACTATAGATTAGAAACATGTAAAGGATTGATTTTGTGAACTTACGTGATCTATTAGGGTATTAAAGCTGCTCTTATGAAGAAATTGCGCAGATCTGCTTGCCAACGCCGCTGGGAATATTTGTGAGTAGGAAGAACGGAGAAGAGTGTAGAAGTTATAGGACTTTCTTTTGGGTTTGAATATATATATTTGCTGTCCGCTGGACAATATATATTTGCCGTCCGCTATATAGTATCGCGGATGACACCAGTCTGTTCCTTGTCCGCTATATAGTATCGCGGACGATAGACTTTTGGTTGTTTTGGTTGTTTTCTCTACGTCCGCTATACTATGTAGCGGACGGCCCCGCAGAATTTTTTTGGTTGTCTTCTCTACGTCCGCTATACTATGTAGCGGACGGCCCCGCAGAATACCCACCTCTCCAACACTTAGTTACTTAGTTTTTTTCTTTTGGTTGTTTTCTCTATGTCCGCTATACTATGTAGCGGACGGCCCGCAGAATACCACCTCTCCAACACTTAGTTTTTTCTTTTGGTTGTCTTCTCTACGTCCGCTATACAATGTAGCGGACGGCCCCGCAGACGCTGATAGACTGTCCGCTATATAGTATCGCGGATATACATACCGCAGATAATGGTTGGCACGGACCAGACATTTAGTTCCGGGTCCAAAAAATGGTTGGCACGGACCAGACATTTAGTTCCGACCTTCCCGAACCCCGGCCTAAGCGGAGGGCCTTATATCCGCTATATATAGAGCTATACAATGTAGCGTAATGTAATAAATTGGAATAAATTGGCGCCCGTAATGCAGTTTTAATAAATTGAAATAAATTGGCCCTGAAGACTTGTTTTAGCGACATAGTAGGTTAATGCTATTTTAATAAACTGACGCCCGAAGACTTGTTTTAGCGACGGAATCAACAATCTCAATTTTTTCAAAAAATAATGTACGATTCATAATCAACGATCTCAATATATCAAGGCAACAAAAAAAGGCACAATTAAGCAAGAAAAAATTTGAAAACATAATAAACAAGAACATAAATTTTTTTATTATAATAAACTATGGTTCACAAATGGGGTACGAAAGCTTTTCACAAGCGCTCCGATCAAAGATTACAACTTGAAAATCCCACCACCCAAGGTGTTCGAACACTACAAAGTCCCCGAGTTCGAGGCCATGCTGGCGCACGAAGACGTTCCAACCCTCTGCGAATTCCTTTTTTTGGGATCGGCCGGGCTTCAGCTTGATTTCAACCTGCCATGCCCCCTTGCGGCTATATAATCTTGCACTATCATGAATTGTTGTAAATTGATTGGTAAATGCTTCCGGTATGTCCTACCAAACACAAAATACAAAAAATAGGTTAGTTTTGGTTAAGAAAAACAAAAGATCAAACTTTTAACACACGAAAATACAGAGAAAGAGGGATAGCCTACAAGTTCATGCTCAAATCCCGGCATCATGACTTTGAAAAAGTGTTTGCCTACCAGGTGCAAGTTGCCAATATAATCGTAGGCGTAGGTGGTCTCCGATCCAGAAGCCATCGAGATCGGCGTTGAGGGGAGGACGGTGGTGTCGGGGGAGATGTGGGTGACCGGAGATGTGGGTCGCCGTAGATGGGGTAGCGGCTTGGGTTAGATGTTCGAGAGAGGGGACGCCGTCCGCTACAATAATATATATACCCCGATCTGATTAAATATTTATAGCAGGAGAGAGTTGACGAAGGGACGCCGTCCGCTACATTGGAGATTTCCCACAAAGCGGACACTGTTGACGCCATACAGATACCAAGGGGACAGTTCTCGGGGCTCACGCCCGAGACTTTATAGGCGACCGAGAGGACAGGTCCTGACATGTGTCAGCCTAGAGATCGTCCGCCATACTGTCTCGCGGACGCCTTTTTCCTGACACATGTCAGGAACAGAAAGGCGTCCGCGAGACAGTCTCGCGGACATGGGAGGAGGGCAAAAAGGTAAAACTCCCGTCCGCGAGACAGTATGGCGGACGGGGATCAGTTTTGGAAAAGGCGCGATCTGGACCGTCCATCTTTCAGGATGGACGGTCAGATCGCGCTAGCAAAATGGGGTATTTTGCTAGCGCTATCAACGGATCAGCTCCCATATATATATATATATATATATATATATATATATATAGGGTCGTGATCCATTGCTAGCGCCAGCAAGTTGCTAGCACGGTTTGCGGACGGTGAAAACAACTGTTGTTGTGGTGCGCGATCTGGCCGTCCATTCTCGCGCGTGGACGGCTAGTTCGCGCTAGCAACTTGGGTTAAGTTGCTAGTGCTAGTAATGGATCAGCCCCCCCATATATATATATATATATATATATATATATATATATATATATATATATATATATATATATATATATATATATATATATATCATAACATAGGGTCGTGATCCATTGCTAGCGCTAGCAAGTTGCTAGCACGGTTTGTAGACGGTGAAAAAAACTGTTGTTGTGGTGCGCGATTTGGCCGTCCATTCTCGCGCGTGGACGGCCAGATCGCGCTAGTAACTTGGGTTAAGTTGCTAGCGCTAGCAATAGATCAGCCCCCATATATATATGTGTGTGTGTGTGTGTGTGTGTGTGTATACATATATATATATATATGTATACACATATATATATATATGTATATATATATGTATACACACACACACACACATATATACATATATATATATATATATACATATATACATATACATATATATATATATAGCTGATCCGTTGACAGCGCTGACATCTTGGGTTAAGTTGCCAGCGCAATATGGCCGTCCATGTATGATCTGTGGAAGTTCCAGATCTTTTTTTTTTACGTTTTTTTAAAAATCGTCTGCTACATTATGTAGCGGACTATTTTTTTTTTGATGAATATACCCTTCAATATTCAGATGTTATATTTTACAAAATATTGTCTGCTACATAATATGGCAGACAATATTTTGGTCAGTTTAAAAAAGAAACCCATTCTCTCTATCTCTATCTCTCTGTTCTTCTCTCTTTGTGAACTGGGTTCCTCCACCTTCGTCTCTCCAACCCTAGATCTATGATCATCGTTAGCACCCTGGCATTGCATCTGTAGCCTTGGCATTGCCACCGTCATAGCCTCAGCGTCACCGCCGCCGCCGTAGCCTCGGCAAGCATAAGCCAGTCCCCCTACTACATATCTTCTTATCTCATCGGCGAATGGACCCGGTGAAGTGAAGTGGAGCATGCTGGCTCCTACTTCTTGAACCAGTTCCTCCTGCCTTTTTGATTCTTTAACTTGCAATTGGTCCAGTAAAGAAGGAAGATAGGAAGGCACCTGTCTATCTGTACACATTAGAGGTTCAAGTCCTGCTACTATTGCAATCGGTGACTTCTTTGGAGAGCTTCTTACCGCCTTAGCCTCGGCGTCACCACCACCATAACTATTGATGCTAGATCTGCACAGGGGCCAACATCTCCACAGTCATAGCCTCTGCGTTTCAGATTTTGGGTTTTTGTTGGTTTTGGATTTTGGGTTTTTCGTTTCATTTTTTTTTTCTTTTTTAATCATCTCATATAGGGTAGTTGTTTCAGATTTTTTTCAGTTTGGTTTAGTCTCAGTATGATTGTGAACGAATGCCAGTCGAACAAATTGAATTTGGTCTGTGGGATTGCATAATTATGGGATCATCCGCTACATAACAGATTGAATTTGGTTTGTGGGATTTTGAACGAATGCCATTCGGTATGATTTTGAACAGATTGTTTTCAGTTTGGTTTCAGATTATATGTTTTGCGTTTGGTTTTTGATTTGGATCATTCGCTACATAATGTACCGGATGAACGTTGGTAATCAACATACATAGACCAAAGAGGGGCAATTTTGTCAAAAAAATAGCTCGCTACATTATGTAGCGGACGGACTTAAAAAAAGGGTAAAAAGTTTGGATCGTCCACAGATCGCGCATGGACAGCCAGATCGCACTGGCAACTTAACCTAAGATGCTAGCACTGTCAAAGGTATATACATAGGAGCTGATCCATTGCTCGCGCTAGCAAATGGAGTTAAGTTGCAAGCGCGATCTGACCGTCCATCCTGAAAGATGGACGGCCCAGTTCGCACCTTTTTCGAAAACTGTCAGTTGTCCGCCATACAGTGTAGCGGACAGACTTTTTTACCTTTTTGCCCCTCCGCGCCTGTCCGCTACACTGTATAGCGGACAACATCAAAGGTCTGACGGGAGACAGCAAAAAGGCATCCGCTATACAGTGTTGCCAACGGTACGCGCTGACACCTGTCAGGCCTTGTCCCGTCACTCCTTTCGGCACTGACGGCTATCTTGTCCTTACCTGTCACGTCAACAGTGTCCGCCATACTGTATAGCGGACGATCAAGATTGGTTCAAAAAATAGTAACGACGACACTCTTCTCCACTCTTTTTACTCACAAATTTTTTTAGCGGCGTTGGCAAGTAGATCGGCGCAGCAATTCCGCCTTAAGAACACCTTTAATACCCTAAATCGATCACGTAAGTTCACAAAATCTATACTTTTTGTTTGTTTGTAATCGATAGTTGTGATGAATATTGCGTTTTATATATGTATGTTTTTGTTCATGTGTAAGCGCTTGTAAAATCCGATTCCCAGGCTTGTACATATAGAAATTTGTCACTCTATTCATCAACTTGTGATGTTCTAGAAATTAATTTGTTAACTTTGGGCAAATTCATTGTAATTAATTTTGATTTTTTTGAGGTTCGCTAACTTCGACGCATTTTTCCTATTTAAATTTGAATTTTTTGAGATACGTTTGTTGTATTTTGGCATGATGAATTTGTCTATTTATCTTAGTAATTTTAATTTGTTATGTTCAATAAATCTATAATTAGCAAAATGGGAGAACTTTTGAGATTATGTATATGGTATATTTGTCATCCTAAATTTGTCTATTCGTCAAGATAATTTTGAGGTAATATTTTCAGTTGAAAATGCCATTTGATTGTTAAGCGTAGTCTATTTCTACATAGGTCTTGTTTCACAATGTCTGATTTCGTGTCGAGCTCCAACACCCCCGTAGATGCTAGTGATCCGTATCTAGGACGAACCTTTCAAACATTGGAAGAAGCTGGAGAATGTTTTCGAGCGTATTCATTGAGGGTTGGTTTTGGCATTAGAATAAAGACTACAAGAACAAGCAACATAACGAAAAAGATATGCTCTCGCTTATACGAGTGTCATAGGGGCAGAAACCCAGTGCAAAATGAGACACGCGTAGGCAACGATGACAGTGATGATGAAATAGGATATGCGCGGAGAAGACGGGACTGCTTTGCGCGCACGAATTGCCAGGTCAAGATGTTCGTAAGCTATAAAGCCAAGCAAGATCATTGGCTTATTACCAGCCTGGAACTGGCACACAATCACCCGTTAGTAACCCCTTCTAAGGTGAGTCAGATGCATCAACACAAGAAGATGGGTAAGGTCGCGAGGAGCCTCATTCACACAATGAGCGATGCGCGGCTAGGACCTACCGACATGATTAATGTTCTTGCTGAACAGGCCGGAGGAATTCAAAATTTAAACTTTAACACGACAGACGTTCGTAACGCGGTCCGAACCCATAGACGAGCCGCGTATGACCTCAATGATGCTCAAGCCACAATGAGCCTATTGAAACGGATGCAGATGGAGGACCCGCAGTTTACCTTCGATTATAAACTTGACGACGAGCATCGAGTTAGCACAATTTTTTGGGTCGACGGTCGTTCGAGGCTAGCTTATAAGCATTTTGGGGATGTCGTGACTTTCGACACCACATACCGTACCAACAAGTACTCGATGTCGTTCGCTCCTTTCACGGGGGTCAATCATCATTATCACTCCATCCTGTTCGGGTTCGCCTTGTTAAGGGACGAGAGCGAGAGTTCTTTTGAATGGTTGTTTAGGGCGTGGCTGGAAGCAATGAACTTCAAAGCACCCAAAGTTATCATCACCGATCAAGATTTGGCAATGAAGAAGGCTATTGCCACCGTCTTCCCAGATACTCGACACAACTTGTGCACTTGGCACATAAGCAACAAATACCCCGAACGTTTGCATCACGTGTATGCAAAGTATCCAGACTTTAAACAGGATTTTGACAAGTGCGTTAGCAAGTCGTTAACGATTGAGGAATTTGAGGAGAGGTGGGAAAAGCTTGTTCGGGATTACTCATTGCAAGACAACGAGTGGCTCCAGCACTTGTACGAGCTCAAAGAGCAATGGATTGGCGTTTACACGAGGAGGTATTTTTCTGCGGGCATGAAAACGACGGGCAGGAGTGAATCTATGAATGCCACGTTCGATAGTTATGTGGGTACATCTACCAATTTGAAGAGTTTCGTCACATTCGCACAAAAAGCGGTTGCGTTGTTATTCGTGAAAGAAAGGGCTGCAGACTTTGCAACCACGTACAAACAAAGGAGAAGGTTGCTTGAGACCCCGCTGGAGCTGAACGGTGCCAAAGTCTATACGAAGGAGATCTTCTTGCTATACCAAGTAGAGCTGCAAAAATCGGGACGATACAGTATAAACAAGGTGGCAGAAAAGTCTACGCGTGAGTACAAGGTTTATTCGCTCGTGAATGACCTCGTCCCTGAGAAGCTGCGCAGAATTTATACGGTGAGCCACGACACATTGACGGACTCGGTGACATGTGTTTGCAAGAAGTTTGAGTTCCATGGCATCCTGTGTAGACACATTCTGCGGTTTTTCACCCAGAAGAATATCAGGACAATCCCCGATAAATACGTCCTGCCACGGTGGACGAAAGGTGCAAACAGGTTGCACGGTACCATTTCCTTTCCGGAGCACCCGTATACTGACTTTGAAGAATCAGAGACGTTGCGGTATAATCATCTGGTGACGATGTTCACCCGTTTGTCCGTAAAGGCTGCTGCTACAATGGTCGGTTATAAACATCTCCTCGAGGTAGCTCAGCAGCAAGAGCCCATCGTCGACCAGTTGGAAGCAGCTTCAGTCAGCAATGCGGTTGACACCGAGCCTACGACGGAATCAGAAGATGACGAGCCGGGGGAGGAAGACGACAATGATATCCGGCCGTTGGATCCAATTATATCGCAAACGAAAGGCCGCAAGAGATCTACGCGGATGAAAAGCTCAATTGAAACAGCAACTCAACCTAAAAAGCTGAAGGTGTGCATTGTGCAACAAAATGACCGACCACGACAAGCGGAACCATTACAAGGCACTGGGGATAAGTCCAGGGGGTTTGCAAGATGGGGAAGAAGATGACGCCGAAGATGAGGACGAACAAGCTGCAGTGGACCTTTAATTTTTTGTATAAGTTTGACATTTGTATAAGTTTGACATTTGTAATAATTTTTTTCTAATAATTTTTGACCGAATACTGGAATTTTTTTTTTCTGATGTAGCGATTTCTGATGTAGCGGACGGATATGCATAGCCCTAATTTTTTGGTCTTCATTTATGCCCGCTATACAATGTAGCGAACGGCATCACAGAAAAACTTTTGGTCTTCATTTATGTCCGCTACATATGTCCGCTATACAATGTAGCGGACGTCATCGCAGAAAAACTTTTGGTTTTCATTTATGTCCGCTATACAATGTAGCGGACTGAATCGCTGAAAAAACTGTTGTTCTTCATTTATGTCCGCTATACAATGTAGCGGACCTCTATCCTATTATATATATTAATCAAATCGGGCAATCAGCTTTTATCAGTCCGCTATATTCTCTCTCTCTCTCTCGAACATCTAACCCAAGCCGCTACCCCATCTACGGCGACCCACATCTCCGGCGACACCACCGTCCTCCCCTCAATGCCGACCTCGATGGCTTCTGGATCGGAGACCACCTACGATTTTATTGGCAACTTGCACCTGGCAGGCAAACACTTTTTCAAAGTCATGATGCCGGGATTTGAGAATGAACTTGTAGGCCATCCCTCTTTCTCTGTATTTTCGTGTGTTAAAAGTTTGATCTTTTGGTTAAAAACTAACCTATTTTTTGTATTGTGTTTGTTAGGACATACCGGAAGCCTTTACCAATCAATTTACAACAATTCATGACAGTTCAAGATTATATAGCCGCAAGGGGGCCTGGCAGGTTGAAATCAAGCTGAAGCCCGGCCGACCCCAAAAAAAGCAATTCGCAGAGGGTTGGAACATCTTCGTGCGCCAGCATGGCCTCGAACTCGGGGACTTTGTAGTGTTTGAACACCTTGGGTGGTGGGATTTTCAAGTTGTAATCTTTGATCGGAGCGCTTGTGAAAAAATTTCTTTCCCCCAATGTGAACCCTAATTTATTATTAATAACCAAATTTATTGTATACATGTTCATTATGTTTCCAAATTTTTTCTCGCTTAATTGTGCCGTTTGAGATTCCCTCAATTTATTGAGATCATTGATTGTGAATCATACGTTATTTATTGTTTATCGATATTGAGATTGTTGATTCTGTCGCTAAAACAAGTCTTCGGGCTCCAATTTATTAAAACTGCATCACGCTACATTGTATAGCTCTACTATATAGCGGACACCAAAGTCTAGCTCTACAATATAGCGGCTATAAGGCCTCCGCTTAGGCCGGGGTTCGGGAAGGTCGGAACTAAGTGTCTGGTTCGTGCCAACCATTTTCTGATCCAAGTTGCAGACAATGATCTGCACCACTATGACGTGAGATCCTCTCAGCTATGCACCTTTCTGCTTGGCCATGTATTCTGGGAGGCTGTCCGCTATACTATATAGCGGACATAGATAGGAGAGAAAAAGTAAGAGTGTTCGAGACTTTCTTTCTGCGGGGATGTCCGCTATACTATATAGCGGACGTAGGAGAGAAAAAACCAAGTGTTGGCGATCTGTCTTTCTGCTTGGCCGTCCGCTATATAGTAAAGTGGACGGCCCAGCAGAAAGTTTTTTTTTTGTTTTTATCCACATCCGCCATACTAAAAATCGGACGGCACCGCAGAAAGAAAGTCTCTAACACAATACATGATTAGCGAGGAAGTATTATCGTAATACATCCATGCACCACGGAAACCCACACACAAACAAAAGGTGCACAGCTGAGGATCTCACGTCATAGTGGTGCAGATCATTGTCTGCAACTTGGACCAAAAAATGGTTGGCACGAACCAGACACTTAGTTCCGACCTTCCCGAACCCTGGCCTAAGCGGAGGCCTTATAGCCTTAGAAGAACTCGATCTTCAGTCATCTTCATCTGACACTGGAGCATCGGAAACAGATCCAAGTTCGAAGCTCATGTTCCAGTATACTTGTGCTTCATTGTTGTTGCCATCTTCATGTGCATCACATGCCATACGACGTAAGTTATGCCTACTTTGACGAACTCTCATTCTATTATTTTCTTCACGTATTCGATGCAGTGCCCTTTCAAGCTCCATGTGTGTAATTCGAGGCATGTTGATTGCCTTTTGTCGAGGTATGGGTATATTCATGCGCCGTGAATCAGCTACTAAGACCTCATATTCATTCATCCGATAAGACCATTCTACACGTAATGTATTAACATAGCTTGATGAGTAACGCAAACTTGGACGCAAAGAATAGTGAAATTTATCTTCGCCCGCCCAGTAACGACCCATTGCTTCAAAAATATCTCGTGGAGTATATGACATTTCCAGAGCTAGGCTGAAATTGGGAGTATATCACTCTATGCCCTTTGCCCTTCGTGCAATGCATGTACTTATATATACTTTGAAACGGGACCACTTTATGAGATGCTACAGTTCAACTTTTGAGAAGTGACAAGCCTCTGCAATAGACTAGAGACTTGTCTTGTCACCAAAGAGACTTGTCTTGTCTATGTGTAGACTTGTCAACTTTATGACACGGGCATGCTATTGTCTCCAACTACCAATTAAGCAGGGTGTCAGTGTCCAGAGACTTGTCTTGTCACCAGAGATGGGCAGGCTATTGTGTAGCTATCACACCAATATATTGTGTATGTGTGTGTGGGCTTATTTATATATGTTAGCCATGCTCATCGCATTAGATGTACCTAAGTTAGATGGCAGGAGTTCCTGGGAGTTCTAGTATGCGGGGACGCAAACTGTGTGGTTGTTGTGTGAAAGGAACGACGACTACAAAGAAGTGAAGTACACGGATCCGAGAGAGTATTATTGCGGTTTACGGAGAGAATGGGCATATCGAGTTAAGGAATCAGAAGCACTACACCAAGATCTCACCACGCTGAGGGCACCTGTGCCGCAACGTCGTTCACTTAGTATGTCGAGGCGTAATGTTAAGCAGTGTAAGAAAGCTGTGCGCCGAATTCGTATGGAGAATAACCGGATGTTGCTGCGTAGAAAACGATTTTACATGCTTCAACTTGCGGAAGAAATGGCCGAGGCTAGTGGGAGGCACCTCAATTCAAACGAGAGAAACAATATTTTAACCAATGATAAGTACTTATCTGATGAGTATATGTCAAATGAAGAGTGATATATATATATATATATATATATATATATATATATATATATATATCTCTTCCTAGTGCATGTTAGGATTTCATTCCAACTGACACTTATCCACATGTCATTCTAATTAGCGAATCCCGTCTTTTGATCAGCATGTAAAATGTTCTATCTAAAATGTTGGGAATTTTGGTCCTATCTATGTCCGCGATACTATATAGCGGACAGTCCCGCAGAAGGAAGAGTCTCCAACACTTCGTTTTTTTTTTTGGTCCTATTTATGTCCGCTATATAGTATAGCGGACAGCCAAACAGAAAGTCCAGATGTTCGCTATATAGTATAGCGGACAGCCAAACAGAAAGTCAGTTTCCAACACTTAGTTTTTTTCCGTCCTGTTGGGATGTTGGTGTATAGTATAGCGGACAGCCCAATAGAAAGCCAGTCTCCAACACTTAGTTTTTTTGGTCCTGTTGGAATGTCCGCTCTATAGTATAGCGGATAGCCCAACAGAAAGTCAGTCTCCAACACTTAGTTTTTTTTCGTCTACATTTATGTCCGCTATATAGTATAGCGGACAGCCCAGCAGAAAGTCAGTCTCCAACACTTAGTTTTTTTTCGGTTCTATCTATGTCCGCTATATAGTATAGCGGACATCCCATCAGAAACAGAGTCTCCAAAACACTAGGTTTTTACACTTTGTTTCCCCCTGGTCAAAGCAAATCACACAGAACAAATCAAACACTCAAATCAACAAGACAACGATATCAGTCAATCAAATCAATCGCATTCAACACCGATCACATCTCAGTCAACACAAATGAAATCATCAAAATCGCAAACATTGTCAAATGAAATCAATAAAATGTTCTATCTAAAATGTTGGGAATTTTGGTCCTATCTATGTCCGCGATACTATATAGCGGACAGTCCCGCAGAAGGAAGAGTCTCCAACACTTCGTTTTTTTTTGGGTCCTATCTATGTCCGCTATATAGTATAGCGGACAGCCAAACAGAAAGTCCAACACTTGGTTTTTTTGGTCCTGTTGGGATGTCCCTATATAGTATAGCGGACAGCCAAACAGAAAGTCAGTTTCCAACACTTAGTTTTTTTCCGTCCTGTTGGGATGTCCGGTGTATAGTATAGCGGACAGCCCAATAGAAAGCCAGTCTCCAACACTTAGTTTTTTTTGTCTGTTGGAATGTCCGCTCTATAGTATAGCGGACAGCCCAACAGAAAGTCAGTCTCCAACACTTAGTTTTTTTTCGTCTTCATTTATGTCCGCTATATAGTATAGCGGACAGCCCATCAGAAAGTCAGTCTCCAACACTTAGTTTTTTTTCGGTTCTATCTATGTCCGCTATATAGTATAGCGGACATCCCAACAGTAACAGAGTCTCCAAAACACTAGGTTTTTACACTTTGTTTCCCCCTGGTCAAAGCAAATCACACAGAACAAATCAAACACTCAAATCAACAAGACAACGATATCAGTCAATCAAATCAATCGCATTCAACACCGATCACATCTCAGTCAACACAAATGAAATCATCAAAATCGCAAACATTGTCAATTGGGGCCCTCAGCCCCTGCGGGATCCCCCTCATTACACGGATTTACAATAAATCTAATAAGTCTAGGCCGGCCATTGATAATTTGCCAAGCCATCCTATACCTAAAGCGGTCTATCCATTCTTGGCTCCAGACGGTATTCTTGAGGCTCTCAGACCGACAGATGTAATCCATGTACATGCAGACGAAGACGCCGCAGTCCGAGGAATTAAGTTGCTTGGGCCTACTCCTCTTCAATCGGAAAACAAGCTTCGGCCTGGGCGGTGGCCTCTCTCGACGCTTACCATTGACCATGGCAGCAAATAGATTCTGCGAGAAACATAATAAGCATTAAACATTAAACATAGCAAACATAATAAGATTAATCAGTTCTACAATATGCAAGTTACAATAAGAAGTAAATAGGATCTTACCATGGCATCCAACTGGCCTAAGCCTCGGTACATTTCAATCACACCAATCGCGGAGGTATCATCGTAGAGACTGTCGAGGACTGATACAATCTTCTGTACCGGTTCATAGCAAACCAAGTACCAGTGGGCATTCACTATAAATGGGATTAGAAACACGTCCGCCACACTTGCGCTCACTGGACTATCCCGAGCAAGATATGCTTGTAGGTTAGGGGACGGCCTCCACTGGGGACCCTTTCTCGCCTTCCTTGATTTATCCCATTCGTTATACTCTTGTACTAGGATGCCATGAAAAAAAGCATCGCAGATAAAAACGCACGGACCGTAGTTAGGCTGCTCCCGACCCCTTTGCCTCAGAATTTGCACGTAGTGCGAGATGACAAAGTTGTCTAACCAAATTCCCGGCACCAGCGAGGACAGTTCTCTCCACGAGGCATTGTAATCCAAGCCCTGCGGGTGATCCACGTCATACGACGCTCCGTCTGGGGGGGCCCGCTAAAATAACGGGCTCGGATTAGCTCATGTTTATGCGGCTTGAGGGGCCTGGCTGGATGCCCTTTCGGATATTGCCCTCGGGGGTCGACCGGTTGCTCTTGCCCTCCGCCGGGGGGCAAGAGCAACAGAAGAAATTGGCCTCCAACTCCTGGTTCGGCCGGCTGATAATCGCCTTCGGGGGCCCTGGCCCGCTGATATTGCTCGCCGGCCATTTCTTCCGCCGGCTGATATTGCCCTTCGGGGGTGCCAAGTGGTCCCGCCCACGGGACAATGGGCAGTGCCTCGTTGAAATCGTAAGGCCAGTCTTGCGTGACTTGACTCTGAGAGAGGGGTTGGGGTTCCGGGAACAAATTGAAGGTCGGGCCGCTGTAATCGGCCCACGACGCTTGAGCCTGTCCCATCCCCGCTACAGAGGGACCACCAACTCCCTGGCTCACCCCTGAAGCCTGTCCGGAGGGATCACCGTATCCCTGGCTGACGCCCGTATAACCCATTCCCGGGCTGTCTATCGAAGACTATCCCGATGCTTGGTACACAAAATTCCGGCAGCCTAAAGCCAGTGCAGCAGCCTGTTGGCGAAGATCCTCGCCCATTGCGCTCACCAGATCCTTCCGCTCACTCAACTTCTGGAAGAATGCAAGCGAGGCATTAACCTACATCCAAAGAGATAACAAATAGGTAACTTTAATCAGAAATTTATATTCAACAAATTCAAGACAAGTCAGACTAGTTGGGCAACTTACGAGATTGTATGCCATACGCTCGTCGATCTGACCCCTAGGCGCATACCTCTCACCGCGTTCAAAGTTCACTGGGGCTACTCTCCTCCGCGTGATGCGGTAGTACCACTCATGGTACTGTTCGATGCCGATACGGGGTCCGGCTCCGAGACGATGGCCGCCAGTGTGTCCTGCCAAGAAGTCCAAAGCTCTAGTTCGGCCGCGCACAATTCTTGCGCATTGGCCTTGCCAAACCGCCCGACATCCGGTGGGTTCCTGTTAACCCTCATATCTGGGGCACCGGCTGGCAACCCTGCTCCAACTCAAAATGGCGCATTGCTCGGTCTGGCAGCTGCCACTCTGCGACCTCGAAGTGGATGAGGGGTGTGCGCTGCAACCCGGAGAGCGTGAAGACGAACGACTCTTCCACCCGTCGCGCCAAACGTATGTACGGTGCCCAACGCATTTGGCCGGGAGATAGACCGTCGAACTCCCCTCGATAGTACGCGATGTTGTGATGGGGATCGACTCTCCTGCGGTAGTGGCTATTCCTCCGGCTGTACTCCCAAGCACACAACCGAGGCCACACTTTATCGGTTCCATCCCTACGCGTTGGTGCCCCGGGAGCAAGGTGTTCATAAGACCACACCTGAGAACATGGGCAAATTATATTTATATCGTCGATTCAACAAAAACAAAAACAAAAAAAAAACAATAACGAAGACAAGATTTATATGATATACCTGCAATAGC
>JAVXUP010005229.1:0-21308 GCA_033070095.1 Escallonia herrerae | reverse complement strand
GTAATGACTCGTTTGTAATAACCTTTACAATCATTTTTTTATACGTGATTTCTTACACTGTCCGCTACACTGCGCAGCACAACATTAGAAACCTAAGGTATTAAAGAATACCCCCCTACAACACTTAGTTTTTTTTGGTTTTGGTTCACTTCTCTGCGTCCGCTATACTATGTAGCGGACGGCCCCGCAGAATACCCCCCTACAACACTTAGTTTTTTTTTGGTTTTGGTTCACTTCTCTGCGTCCGCTATACTATGTAGCGGACGGCCCGCAGAATACCCCCCCTACAACACTTAGTTTTTTTTTTTTTTTGGTTCACTTCTCTGCGTCCGCTATACTATGTAGCGGACGGCCCCGCAGAATACCCCCCTACAACACTTAGTTTTTTTTTGTTTTGGTTCACTTCTCTGCGTCCGCTATACTATGTAGCGGACGGCCCAACAGGATTTACCCCCCCTCCAACACTTAGTTTTTTTTTGTTTTGGTTCACTTCTCTGCGTCCGCTATACTATGTAGCGGACGGCCCCGCAGAATACCCCCCCTACAACACTTAGTTTTTTTTTGTTTTTGGTTTACTTCTCTGCGTCCGCTATACTATGTAGCGGACGGCCCCGCAGATACACTGATTATCGAACACTTGGTTATTTTTTGAACACTTGCCCTGCAGATAGACAGAATCCAACAGACAGATATCCAACACTTGGTTTCCCACCGTTAAATCATATCGGTCAATAAAATCAATCGCATTCAATAAATTTTTTGGGTTAAACGTGAATCATCATCGCGGGAATGATGTTCCTTACACGGATTTACAATAAACCTAATAGCTCTAGGCCGGCCATTCATAATTTGCCAAGCAATCCTATACCTAAAGTCTTGTATGCATTCTTCGCTCCAGACAGTCTTCTTGAGGCTCTCAGACCGGCAAATGTAATCCATGTACATGCAGAGGAAGACGCCGCAGTCCGAGGAATTATGTTGCTTGGGCCTACTCCTCTTCAATCGGAAAATGAGGACCGGCCTGCGCAATACCTTCTCCCGACGCCTACCATTGACCAGGGCAGCAAAAAGATTCTGCGAGAACCATAATAAGCATTAAACATAGCTAGCAAAATAAGATTAATCAGTTTTATAATATGCAAGTTACAACAAGAAGGAAACAGGATCTTACCATGGCATCCAACTGGCCTATGCCTCGGTACATATCAATCACAGGCATCACGTCGGTATCGTCGTAGAGACTGTCGACGACTGAAACCGTGCTCTGTAATGGTTCGTAGCAAACCAAGTACCAGTGGGCATTCCCTAAAAAGGGGATTAGAAACACGTCGGCAACACTTGCGCTCACTGGACTATCCCTAGCAAGATATGCTTGTAGGTTAGGGGACGGTTTCCACTGGGCCATGCCTCTCCCCTTCCTTGCATTGCCCCAGTCGTGCCACTCTTGTACTAGGAGCTGATGAAAAAAAGCATCCAAGATAAACACGCGCAGACCGATGTCTGGATGCTCCCGACACCTTCGCCTCAGAATTTGCACGTAGTGCGAGATGACACCGCTGTCTAACCAAGCTCCCGGCGCCAGCGAGGCGATCTCTGTCCAAGAGGCATTGTAATCCAAGCCCTCGGGGTGATCCACGTCATACGACGCTCCGTCTTGGGGGGCCCCGCTAAAATAACGGGCTCGGATTAGATCGCATTTATGCGGCTTTAGGGGCCTGGCTGGATGCCCTTTCGGATATTGCCCTCGGGGGTCGATCGGGGGATATTGGCCTCCAATTCCTTCTTCGGCCGGCTGATATTCCCCTCCGGGGCCGCCAACTGGTCCCGCCCACGGGACAATGGGCAGTGCCTCGGAGAAACCGTAGTTTCCGAAAGGAAAGTCTTGCGTGACTTGAGAGAGGGGTTCCGGGAACAAATTGAAGGAGGGGCCGCTGTAATCGCCCCACGACGCTTGAGCCTGTCCCATCCCCGCTTCAGAGGTACCACCAACTCCCTGACTCACCCCTGAAGCCTGTCCAGAGGGATCACCGTATCCCTGGCTGACGCCCGTATAACCCATTCCCGGGCTTACTCCCGAAGACTGGCCCGATGCTTGGCGCAAAAAAATTCCCGCAGCCTAAAGCCAATGTCGCAGCCTGTTGGCAAAGATCCTCGCCCATTGCGCTCACCAGATCCCTCCGCTCACTCAACTTCTGGAAGAATGCAAGCGAGGCATTAACCTACATCCAAAGAGATAAAAAATTAAGTAACTTCAATCAGACATTTATATTCAACTAATTTGGTTCAAGTCAGACTTGTTGGGCAACTTACGAGATTGTATGCCATACGCTCATCGATCTGACCCCTAGGCGCATACCTCTCCCCACGTTCAAAGTTTACAGGGGCTACTCTCCTCCGCGTGATGCGGTAGTACCACTCATCGTACTGATCGATGCTGATAACGGGGTCTGGCTCCGAGACGATGGCCGCCAGTGTGTCCTGCCAAGAAGTCCAAAGCTCTATTTCGGCCGCGCACAATTCGTACGCATTGGCGGTGCCAAACACTCCGACATCCGGTGGGTTCCTGTTAACCCTCATATCCGGGGCATCGACTGGCAAACCCTGCTCCAACTCAAAATGGCGCATTGCTCGGTCGGGCAGCTGCCACTCTGCGACCTCGAAATGGATCAGGGGTGTGCGCTGCAACCCGGAGAGCGTGAAGACGAACGACTCTCCCACCCGTCGCGCCAAACGTATGTACGGTGCCCAACGCATTTGGCCCGGAGATAGACGGTCGAACTCCCCTCGATAGTACGTAATGTTGTGATGGGGATCGACTCTCCTCTTGTAGTGGCTAGCCCTCCGGCTGTACTCCCAAGCACACAACCGAGGCCAGACTTTCGGTTCCATCCCTACGCGTTGGTGCACCGGGAGCAAGGTGTTCGTAAGACCACACCTGAGAACATCAAAAAATTATATTTATATCGTCGATTCAACAAAAATAAAACACAATAACGAAGACATGATTTATATGATATACCTGCAATAGCGAGAGACATGCACATATGGCTTTGGAGTTGGGCCTCGTTGCCTTGTGCAATGCTCGGTACAGATACGAAAGAACCGCTGCACCCCAGGCATAATCCCCAACCTCCGACAGGTTACCCAACAACGGTAAATATTTCACGCTGACCGTGTTCTTCGACGTCGTTGGGAATAAAATTGCTCCCATCACCCACAAGAGGAAGGCCTTTGTGTACACCACAAGCTCACGGCCCGTATAGTTTTCCGGCAAAACCCCGTAGGTATCTACCAACCACTTCAACTTTATACCACCAGTGCTAAATTGATCCTGGGGTATCGAAGTGAAGAAGTCTCGCGCTGTTCTCTTATTCGTTGCGTCTGACGGAGGAGCAATTACCGGCCGCCCCGTCACCGGCAACCCCAAGATGAACCCTACATCTTCTAGGGTAATCGTCATCTCTCCGAGCGGGAAGTGAAACGTATTCGTTTCACTTCTCCACCTCTCAACAAGGGCACCTATCAAGGCCCGGTCAAGCTGTTGAAAGATCTGCCCATGCGTGAAAATCCCAAACCCAATTCCACGCAGTATCCTTTTCTGGGACTTGTTCAAGGTCCATCTCGTGAACTCGCGAGATACTTCTACGGTGGTGAGAAGTTCTCTTTCCTACGAATTATTAATAAATACAATTTGAGCAAAATGAACGGTAAAACAACGTTCGTAATAATAAGAAAGTTGATAAATAATGTATCTTACTCCACCATCCCATATGAGCGTACTGATATGGTTGGCTTGGTCGTATAACACGGATGGATCTTCTGGTCCAGGGATAAATTCCATTTTTTGCAACTGAAACTATGGAATCGGATTTTACAAACGCTAGCACATGAACAAATACATACATATATAAATCCTCATCATCGCTAGCACATGCTCAATGCATAATCAAAACCACGCATAAAACGCAATATTGATCACAACTATAGATTAGAAACATGTAAAGGATTGATTTTGTGAACTTACGTGATCTATTAGGGGGGATTAAAGCTGCTCTTATGAAGAAATTGCGCAGATCTGCTTGCCAACGCCGCTGGGAATATTTGTGAGTAGGAAGAACGGAGAAGAAGAGTGTAGAAGTTATAGGGGGACTTTCTTTTGGGTTTGAATATATATATTTGCTGTCCGTTGGACAATATATATTTGCCGTCCGCTATATAGTATCGCGGGTCTGTTCCTTGTCCGCTATATAGTATCGCGGACGCTAGACTTTTGGTTGTTTTGGTAGTTTTCTCTACGTCCGCTATACTATGTAGCGGACGACACAGAAGAATTTTTTTGGTTGTCTTCTCTACGTCCGCTATACTATGTAGCGGACGGCCCCGCAGAATTTTTTGGTTGTGTTCTCTACGTCCGCTATACTATGTAGCGGACGGCCCCGCAGAATTTTTTTGGTTGTCTTCTCTACGTCCGCTATACTATGTAGCGGACGGCCCCGCATAATTTTTTGGTTGTGTTCTCTACGTCCGCTATACTATGTAGCGGACGGCTACTACACTTAGTTCCACCTCTCCAACACTATAGTTTTTTCTACACTTAGTCCAAACTGTCCGCTATATAGTATCGCGGATATACTTACCGCAGAAAATGGTTGGCACGGACCAGACATTTAGTTCCCGACCTTCCCGAACCCCGGCCTAAGCGGAGGGCCTTATATCCGCTATATATATAGAGCTATACAATGTAGCGTAATGTAATAAATTGGAATAAATTGGCGCCCGTAATGCAGTTTTAATAAATTGAAATAAATTGGCCCGAAGACTTGTTTTAGCGACATAGTACGTTAATGCTATTTTAATAAACTGACGCCCGAAGACTTGTTTTAGCGACGGAATCAACAATCTCAATTTTTCCAAAACATAATGTACGATTCATAATCAACGATCTCAATATATCAAGGCAACAAAAAAAGGCACAATTAAGCAAGAAAAAATTTGAAAACATAATAAACAAGAACATAAATTTTTTTATTATAATAAACTATGGTTCACAAATGGGGTACGAAAGCTTTTCACAAGCGCTCCGTTCAAAGATTACAACTTGAAAATCCCACCACCCAAGGTGTTCGAACACTACAAAGTCCCCGAGTTCGAGGCCATGCTGGCGCACGAAGACGTTCCAACCCTCTGCGAATTCCTTTTTTTGGGATCGGCCGGGCTTCAGCTTGATTTCAACCTGCCATGCCCCCTTGCGGCTATATAATCTTGCACTATCATGAATTGTTGTAAATTGATTGGTAAATGCTTCCGGTATGTCCTACCAAACACAAAATACAAAAAATAGGTTAGTTTTGGTTAAGAAAAACAAAAGATCAAACTTTTAACACACGAAAATACAGAGAAAGAGAAAGAGGGATAGCCTACAAGTTCATGCTCAAATCCCGGCATCATGACTTTGAAAAAGTGTTTGCCTACCAGGTGCAAGTTGCCAATATAATCGTAGGCGTAGGTGGTCTCCGATCCAGAAGCCATCGAGATCGGCGTTGAGGGGAGGACGGTGGTGTCCGCGGAGATGTGGGTGATCGGAGATGTGGGTCGCCGTAGATGGGGTAGCGGCTTTAGGTTAGATGTTCGAGAGAGGGGACGCCGTCCGCTACAATAATATATATACCCCGATCTGATTAAATATTTATAGCAGGAGAGAGTTGACGAAGGGACGCCATCCGCTACAGATACCAAGGGGACACTGTTGACGCCATACAGATACCAAGGGGATCCAGTTCTCGGGGCTCACGCCCGAGATAGGCGACCGAGGGGACAGGCCCTGACATGTGTCAGCCTAGAGATCGTCCGCCATACAGTATGGCGGACACCTTTTTCCTGACACATGTCAGGAACAGAAAGGCGTCCGCGAGACTGTCTCGCGGACATGGGAGGAGGGCAAAAAGGTAAAACTCCCGTCCGCGAGACAGTATGGCGGACGGGGTTCAGTTTTGGAAAAAGGCGCGATCTGGACCGTCCATCTTTCAGGATGGACGGTCAGATCGCGCTAGCAACTTAACTCCATTTGCTAACGCTATCAATGGATCAGCTCCCTATATATATATATGGACCGTGATCCATTGCTAGCGCTAGCAGCGCTAGCACCGTCCGCTATATAATGTAGCGGACGACCAATTTTCGTCCGCTACATTATGTAGCGGATGGCCAAACAGCGCTAGCAACAGTGCTAGCGCTAGCAATGGATCACGATCCTATATATATATATATATATATGGATCGTGATCCATTGCTAGCGCTAGCAGCGCTAGCACCGTCCGCTACATAATGTAGCGGACGGCCAATTATCGTCCGCTACATTATGTAGCGGACGGCCAAACAGCGCTAGCAACAGTGCTAGCGCTAGCACCGTCCGCTACATAATGTAGCGGACGGCCAATTTTCGTCCGCTACATTATGTAGCGGACGGCCAAACAGCGCTAGCAACAGTGCTAGCGCTAGCAATGGATCACGATCCATATATATATATATAACTTAAACGCGATCTGGCTGTCCACCCGCGAGAATGGACAGCCACAGCCAAATCGTGGGCCACGACCACTATTTTTTTCACCGTCCACTACATAATGTAGCGGACGGCTAAATCACGCTAACAACTTGCTAACGCTAGCAATGGATCACACTCATACATATATATATATATATATATATATATATATATATATATATGTACACGTATATTTGGAAAGACATTATCAACATCCACTGCATAATCAATCTTTCATCATAGATTATTAGAACAATTTGTTTTGTCTATGGAGCATGGAAGTTGGCCTGGGTGCGAAGTCGATGCAACCGCAAATACCTTTGTCACATCATGTTTAAACGAAGGGGATACATCACATAAAGGAGGTACGTTATTTGATACAGAGAAACATCAGTGCTCAATGTTATGTTATCAAAACATGTGGTACAACCACCTTAAAGCCCTCATTATTTTGACAAGTCATGTTTACTTTAGCAATAGAGCTAATCAAAGAAAATAAAGTCCTACATTTGCACAATAAAAGATTATCAAAAAATTTCAACCAAATTAGAGAGATTTTGACTAGTTCATCTTGATACCACTGCATGCAGTATGGAGAATGATATAACTCAAATATAACTCTCAATAATTGGAGAATATCCGGCAGTCTCAGTCAAACTGAGAGATCGATAATTATCTTATCAGAGATAATGACGTGATCCTCGAGGATCCTAACACATCTGACCCACAGCCCAGTCCTACTAGGAGTCTTCTCCCAGCTATATAAAAGGGTCTACCCCTGGACTATTACACAATTCATGCTTTTTCAAAATTACTATTCTGTAGTTGCACTCTGACTTAAGTATCGGAGAGTTATCCGCTGGGAACTCCACCCGACGGTTACTCGTTTTTTGTCTTGCAGGTCATCGCCCAGGCTCGAATTCCGCAACGTACGTGGCACATATTTTTAGTAGCATAGATTTGCGCTATCCATGGGACCCGCCAGTTGATCCCAAGAAAAATTCAAACACTTGTTTTGCAAGCCAACGGCGGAAACCCCTCAAAACCGACGGAGCCGTCGCCACCGCGGGTCTGCAAATACAATAATCAGCAGTCTCAGAGAAAAAAATCAGAGTTCAAAATTTCAGATCATCACAGGCTGTGGCCGTTGGACTCAAACAGCGGTCGATAGCGCCGCTTCCGGCGTCCTGCGGCAAGACAGAACCACCACCACCAACAGCAAGGTTACAACCTCGCTGTCCAGGACACGTTACGCCCCAACGCCCTCCTTCGCCATTGCGCTGCGCCACCTCAACCAAGATTCTCAGCGGTGCAACCACTTGGTCACAAACAGCCGGCAACGACAAAAACCTGCAATTGACGTACAACTGCTGGAACAACGTCCAAAAAAAAGAAAAAAAAGAAGAGGAAGCAACACAACCGAAGGCTATCACCAACAAACCCCACGACCGCATGTTGCTGCCACAGCAACACTCCGTGCATCGTCGACAATGAAACCAATCAGCCCATCTCCGATGTTGTGCCGTCGAAGACCTCCGACCTCGTGTCGTCCATCACAAGCTGCCGTTAATCCATCGGGGCAGGACCACCAACCGATGGCAGCGCCGCCACCTTAGCCCAGATCCTTATTTTGCAACAAGCACCGTTAGATCTATGCCATTGACACCGTCCACCGCGCAACCATGCCGTCAAGGCACAAATTGCTGCCGACAGTTCTTCCACCACCGACCCATCTGCCGCTGCAATCTGCCAAGGAGCACCGTTGCCAGGTTTGCCTCACTATTCCGGTTGTCGCCATCTGAGCGACGAGCTCCCCCAGCGTCGCGCCTGTCCACCGCAAGCAAACAGTGACGGCACCAATTGCCGAGCTGCTCCCTGGCACCGCATCCTGCTGTGCGTTAGCAAAGCCGCAGACGCTGCCGCTAGCAATAGCTGCCGGATTTACCGTCGCCGTCTCGCCGTGGCGTTGCTGCCTCCCTATGGTGGTCAAATCTATCTTCAGGCATTAGCCCTGTTCGGTCAAGACAAAAAGGACAGACCAATTTAGAAGGTGCATTCTCTCCTTTTAGAGAATCCTATATTCACCCCCCAAGTATGCATATTTATATATAGACCCATAGGGTCTTTTTCATTCAACACATGCATATTTGCATTTTGGACCCACGGTATATATTTATTTAGCATAAATCACATTTGTTAAAAGTATTTAGCTTTTAACCTAAGAAAATGCGTATTTAGACTGAAGACCCACAGGGTCTTATTTATTTAATATATGCCGCACATTCTTTAAAAACGACGTGTATTTCATTGCATAGTTGTTGCTAAACAATTAAGTGACAACGAATTTTAGGCACTAGCAAGCCTTCCTAAAGGCTGTTTCCTGTGCATTTTCATTGCCTAGACCTATTTAATTTTTTGTCTAGCATTATGCAATTGCGTCCGTTAGCGCGAGCACATTAAATGTCAGGTCTTTCAAGCACTATGACTTTTTTGAGCCTACTCGCATCACGCAGTTGAACATACCTTAACGGCTAACCGACAAACCCTTATGGGGCCGCGAAGACTAAAACACCGCTATTAATTCTGTGTTAAAAATATAGTTGTATATTTATATGCTTTATTGCTTCATAGGCTATTTTTCAGTCACGTACTTTATTTCTTGCAAGGGTTTTAAACTATGCCCGCGAGCATCAACAATGACATATAAAAAACTTCATAAGCAAGAAATTCACAGCACCCTACGACTTGAAGTCACGCGCTAGGAATTCTACTGCAGCATCTTGTCGACTCGACATTTCTTGTTATCTCTTGATATTCGGTCACACAGTGACCTCGATCAATAAATCAGAGCACTTCGCCAATATCGTCGCTGATATGACGGACTTCGTGCCTTCTAGCTTTATATGCTCGTCTAGTCAAGTAGGCAGATATGGTCTTCTATTTTGATCCCACATGCTTAATGCCCTATATCTTATTAGACAGAGGGGATTCATAATGTTACGAACTCAATGCTTCGCACTTTTTTATTTAGCGCCGTAACAACAAGTACTTGTTGCTTCGATGAAAACTCCCGAGGGTATTTTCATGAGCTTTAAGCTCTATCCGCCCTGAGGGCGCGTACGATGAGAACTTTAAGTTCTGTCAACCCTCAAGGGTACTTTCATGAGCTTTGAGCTATATTGCCTCTGAGGGCGCGTATGACAAGAACTCTTAAGTTTTGTCAAACCCTTAAGGATATTTGCATGAGCTTCGAGTTCGATCAGCCCCCGAGGGCGCGTATGACGAGAACTCTTAAGTTCTGTCAAACCCCCAAGGGTATTTGTATGAACTTGATACTTCATCCGCCCCCGAGGGCGCGTACGACGAGAACTCTTTAAGTTTCGTCAAACCCTCGAAGGTATTTGCATGAGCTCTGAGCTTCATCTGCCCCCGAGGGCACGTACGACAAGAACTCTTAAGTTCCGTCGAACCCTCGAGGGTATTTGCATGAGCTCCAACTCTACATTCCACTAGCCCTCTAGGGTAGTCCCTCGAGGGACGAAAACCCCTAAGGGTGACAGGATAGAGCTTGAGTTCTATCCAAATGGTTTAGCTATAGTTTTAACCCGTGAAACGACAAAGGACTATGGGACTTCATCCCCCCACCATTCTTTGTCAATTCAAAAACCCAGCCAAGCGTGAGTGCAAGGCCTCTTTGCCAGCTTATAGCTGATGATAAGAGTTCGCGTCAAAGTAAAATACAAGCATGATGTGGTCAGCTCGAGCTAAAGAACACACATTTGCACAAAATGAACACCCTCCAAAGGAGAGGTGACCCATCGAGGGGCGAGAGCTAGGGTTCTAGCGCCCTACTTGGGCAAAGTTCCAAGGCTTAAGCTCCCGCTTAGGTCGAAGCACATGGATGAGAGAAATATTGTTACCCCTACAAGTGGATGGAGAATCCCTTACAATTCTGACGCGTGTCTCGAGACACCAGGTATAAACTTCCTCAGCCAAACATTTTGGCTAAGGAAGTGGGGGGCTTATGATATAACTCAAATATAACTCTCAATAATTGGAGAATACCCGGCAATCCCAGTCAAACTGGAAGATCGATAATTATCTTACCAGAGATCATGACTGATCCTTGATAATCCTAACACATCTGGCTCACGGCCCAGTCCTACTAGGAGTCTTCTCCTAATAGCTATATATAGGGGTCTACCCCATCAGGTATAGGACGACTACATAATTCATGCTTTTTCAGAGTTACTATTATGTAGCTGCACTCTAACTTAAGCATCGGAGAGTTCTCCGCCGAGAACCCCACCCGACGCTCACTCATTTTTTGTCTGCAGGTCATCGGTCCAGGCTCGGGTTCCGCAATGTACGTGGAGCATATTTTTAGCAGCAACAGAAAATAACCTGCAATACTAAAGACATTATAATCTTATCACAATGTCTTATGTAGTTTTCTATACGATGGTAACACTTGAAAGTGAATAACGTGATGAATAAACACACCCTCTTTTTCACTAAAAAGTTTCGTGTAAATTTGTAAATATCTAAGATGGATTTAGCACAATGTGAACATTAAGTTAAATTTAAATTGATATCATATGTCAAATATATCTCTTTTGGCACATTAAGCTTGGGTAAAAACGATGAACAAAGTAAAAGATATTCTTCCACTAGACCCACTTCCGTGAGATTACCAAAAAAGTTAGCAAACCTTTATTCTTACAGAATATTTATCATTAGAATTCACCGACAGAAAAAGTATAATGAAGAGAAGAGACCGAGAGTACTAATTTCACATAATTCAATGGCGCTTTAGATTCCTTGGAACTTCAATTTTTTTAATTTAAAAATGATAGTAAGTGTGAGAAGTCTCTTTGATTTCAACTCCTTAAACAATATCATTCAAAATCTAGATTAAATTAAATTCATGTTCACTATGAGTCACTCCACTGATTTTGACTTATAAATGTGTGAGATTGGTATTCAAGCAAAATAAAGGAGTTTTTCTAATTTTTATGTAATGTTTAAATAGTTTTTATAATTTGGTAACCAAAAAAGTCAATACATGTTTTTTTTTTCAAAAATAAAAGATATGCAAATCGTGTTCTTGGAAAGTCAAAACGAAATTAATGGGTTGAGTTTTTCTTTTTTAGTTATAATTTTTTTTAATTTGTTTCAAGAACACCAAATTCAAAATACTATTCAGTCAATTTTGTCTAAGTATAACTAAAATTTGCTCCACTAATTATGACTTATAAATATGTGAAATTGGTAATAAACAAAATAAAGGAGTTTTTATAAATTTTATAGTTTTGAACCAAACAAGTAAATACGTGTTTTTTTTTTTAAAACACATTTTTTTTTACTTTTTAGTAACAAATAAAATTCAAAAGGATAGAGAGAAAATTGTCGCATTAAAACAAAGAAACCCTAAGAGATAAAGTGAAGGATCCTAAAACCCAGAGTAGCTTCAATGGGTTTTTTGAGGTGGGGCGAGTTTTAGCGCCATGCCTGCTCCATACAAGTGTTTTGTGGATTTTGGTTTCCGTTTGACACCTTGTATTTGAATGCCTCTAGATTTGCAATTTTAGGATTTAAATTGGGGTGAAAGGGGTTTCTTCTTATTTGCTCTACAATTATCTATGTTAGTAACGTTTGCATAAAGTTGTATGAACATGCCCACTTGAGAGAGCACCCACAACAGAGACCACCTTCAAGAACTGCATATCTTTACAATGTTTAGGGATGACAATGAGGCGGGTAGGATGTAGATCTTATAAGATTTGTACCCGCCCCACTATCTCTGAAACCCCGCACCCGCCCCACACCGTGTGAAATAATTTTAATGCCACATCCGACCCTAAAATACTTTAGAAAACCCATCCCCGCCCTGCCCTCCCTCCCTCCCTCAAGCCATCGAAACCCCTCCAAACTAGATCTGCGTGATCTGGGCTTCAAAAGTTCAAAGTCAATCGCTTGTTGCCATTCTTAGCCTATTGATGAAGGTGGAGGTGGTAGTGATGCCGTCGTGACAGTGAATGGTCAAGGTAGAGGTGGACAGACGGTGGAGGTGTCGGTGAGGGTTTTCGGCCTAGGTGGAAGTGGACGGCTTTGGTGCTTTAGTGAACTGTTAGGTCTTTGTGAGTCGCCGATAGTGCGAAGGAGAAAGAGAGAAGAAGGAGGCGCGACGGCCAGCGAGGAAAGATTAGAGAACTGCAGCGGCGGCAGCTTATCGGCAGCGAGTGAGAGAAGATGGAATTAAGGTTGGGGGGGGGGGGGGAATAAGGAAATCTGTTATATATGTTGAGATGGACGGCTATGATTAAATGATGTATAGGGTTAATATACCGGGGCAGGAATGAGTCACAGGACCAGCGGGTACTGGGGCGGTTTGGACGAAATACCATACCCGACCATAACCCGTTGTGAATTTTTTAAATAAAACCATACCCGCCCCGTGCTCCGGCCAAAGTCAAAAAGACCCACTCCTATCGGACAAGGCGGGGTGGGGATTTGCTGGTTACGAGTCTTATTGTCATCCTAAGTTCCTGTTCTTTTGAAAATGTTTTACTATTCTTAATTTTGAGTTGAAAATATTTTGTATACTCTATTTATAATCCATTAATTTGTTTTACATTATATAACATCTGTATAAGGCTCTCTTTTTAAGTTGGCTAATGTGAGGTGGACAACTATGCTAACATGTTCTTGGAGTGTCCTTGATTAAAACAACTTTAAGAAACTTAAAAAGGAATCATCAATCATTTCCCACTAGGATGATCCTAAGGTTGAAGAAATGATTAGGCTTTTTGGGATAAAGAAAGAATTAGGCCGTTACTATTTTATATGGTGTTTGGGTGAAATTGCAAAATATAGATTTTGGCGTTAATTCAAAGGCCCGACGGAAGGGAAGCATCAGAGTTGGTTTTGTTTTTAAGTATAGGAACTTGGGTGACGAAGTTGGGGATCATCTGGGAATAATAATTCAAGTAAGATGAAACAAAGAAAACCTTAGATGGGACGAGAGATATGGTGTCTGACACCTTATATTTACTATATTGCTTGGAGAATGCTATAATTTGATCATTTTATACCTTGACGAACTTTATGCTTTGGCCAAGTGAGGCCTTAACTATTTATAATACTTCACCACCTTAATGGACGCTGGGGATACATTTAATCCTCTAGTGTACATTCTTTCTATGTAACTATATATAATAATATCTAATATATACAAGTCTTCTTACATTTCTAGAGGTCTCCTCTAAGTCTCTAGAATTATTTCTTATATATAATTAAGAATCATGTGTAGAGAGTTAACGAACATTCTGAAGACCTTACCCTAGGGGAGGCAATTGTGACCAAAACCCGTTTATATATCCGCCCAAATTTGTCAACTTAAAATTCACTCAAACCCACCGATTTAATAATTGGGTCTTGAATGGGTCACTTATTTTAAACCCAATAACTTACGCCCTATTTGACACAGTTTTTTTCAGTTTTGGAAACTGGAAAAAAAAGTTGTGTTTGGTAACCATGTTCCGTTTTTTCCCCTTCAGCTTAAAAGTCTAGTTTTTAAATCAAGACTGTTTTTAAAAACTCAAAAAATAGGTTTTTTTTTTCAGTGTTGATTTTTTTTAGACCACCACCACCAGCGACTGTTGTCGGTGACTGCCAGCGACAGCCACCACCACCGCAAACCACAACAAAAAAAACTGAGTTATCAAACACCCAGTTGTTTTGTAAAGAAAAATAAGATTAAACTGCTCTTTAATTTTATTTTTTTTATAAACTGAAAATCGAAATTTTTTTTTTGTCAAATGAAGCCTTAGGAGTGTAAGTGGGTTCTAAATGGGTACCCACTTAACAATATAAATCTTTAATATATTATACGAAGGTGTAATAAACTATATCTTCCTCCTCCGCTCCCCTCCCTCGCTAAACTTAAGTTTTTAGAGTTCAGATGGACGATTAAATTTCATTCACCTACTATTCACAGAGGTTGATTCGCACACCATTAAACCATTCAAAGCTTAATTCTTCACCCATATCCCATTTAATATGCTGAGATGACTCACAGATTTTGACAATCACTTTAGAATATACTCCAAAGAGCAACTGCATCATGGAACCAAAGATTTCAACCCATTTGATTTTATAGCTTGAACTGTTCCAGTATGATGGGTCGGAGGGATGCAAGACCATCTTTATGCAAGCGACGGATGGTCGCCCTTACTGTAGCTGACAATTTTTAATGGTTTAATGATGGTTGGTTAAGGTGCGGTGGTGGCTGTAGTGACGGATATAGTGCTAGTGGATATTGTGGCGGGGCAGTTGGTCGGTGTCACCGTAGCTAGCGGTTCATCGCCGTCCGTCACCGTCACCGTCGCCGGCCTTTACCGCCGTTGACGGTTATGGTGACAGTTTGGTATGGTGGGACTGGCTGTGGGTGGGGCTGGAAGTGGTGGATGAAGATGAAGAGAAGCAGAGACGTTGAAAATCTAAACTTGGTGTTCTTTTGTAAAAAGAACTAACGAGTCACTATTGAATTAATGAGTGAAACTAACTCATTGAATTAGATAATTCAATTAATTCATTAATAAATGGGTCAATGACCCATATGTACCCAATCTATTTAACTTATACCCAGACCCAACTCAGCCACCAACCCATCCTGTCACCTTTATTACCCATTCGTCGTCTCGTAAGCATCTTCGTAGGAGTCCGTCTCCGATACTTTATGACTCTTTGCGGAGATGTGTTGAACCATATAAGGGCAAAGTGCAAAATTTCAAACTCATTTAGGGGATTTGTGTGTAATAATTGAAATAAACTCTAAGGAAGCCGTAATTAGATTGACCCATTACCGTTATCTTCTGAGTCATCTTTCAGCGTCAAGAGAAGAGAACGAAGCAGACGGCTCACCCAAACTGGTCGCCGGAGGATCTCGCGGCCGTCGCCGGATTCCAGCAACAGGTACCTTCGTCTTCTTTCTCTCTCCCTAGTTTCGGTGCATTCGAAGATGACACTATTGATGTAGATTGAGCCCTTGGTTGAAGGAAAGAGATAATAGTTGTGTGACTTTGTAAGAGTTAAGTAGTGAATTAATTTCTTATGACTTTGCAAGTGTTCCCTGTTTCTGTTTCCTGTTTCCTGTTTCCGTCTCTGTTTGGGCGGTGAAGAAGAGGGTGCTTTCCCTGTTTCTGTTACCTGTTTGCATGACTTAGTAAGAGTTGAGTAGTGAAGTACTTTGTTATGTACCATGTTTTTTTGTACTATATTGCATTTATATTTGAAGTATGACTTTTATTTGAGTTGCTTGTTTTAGATGTAGAATGTAACTAATATTTAATGAATATATATACATAAAAAAAATTCTGCAGTGTCCAGCGGTGTCCAAAATCTGATTTTTTGGAAATTGCGGTGTTGGGTGTCCCGGTCGGGGTCGGATGCGGTGTTTGTGTCCATGCTACTTAGGGTATCATTTTGGGACCAACGTAAAGTTATTGCAAGCATCTTGGAATGTCGGAACCAATCTTTTTATTCAATTGCTAGTCTATCATGATGATACTATATGGGAAAGCTTTTGATAGCTGTCGTAAGGTTTTGCTCTTACTGTTTGCTGCTTATGGAGGTGGTGCAGATTTTGTGGCGTTCTGTTTATTGCCCGAGTGGTGCCAAGGTGTGCGTCATTGCGATTGACCGGTGACAATTGGCGAAAGCGTGGGAGGATTTATATTAACTAGTGCAACGTCTGCAATGGTGGTTAGGGCTTGGCCTTCAATCTCCTTTGTATCCGCTGGGTGATACATAAGTCAGTGCTAAATTTGTGAGCTGTTGACTCGTCTATAAGATTTTGCTTTTTTTTTTGTTTTGTTTTGTTTGGGGGTGCATTTAGTTAGAGAAAAATGGATGTGCTACTTAGGGTGAGGAACCGTTGGTGGAGAAGCTTAAGTTTTAATTTTTACTCTGTTTTTTTCCTTGCTAAGGCAGTGACCTCACTGAAGCCTAAAAATCTGATATTCATTGAACAGCTTAAAATGATAGTTATATAGTAAATACGTAATTGAGTTTTTGAGACACCATATGTTGTTACTAGGGTCACGGTGTTTCATGAAATTTCGACATTTTTGCTGATTGTATAGTTTCTCGAGCTTGTACGTCTGATGTCCTTAGGCTGGAACCCTTTCTGGTGCTTTTTGTTGATAAGATGTTTACCTACCGACAAGAAAACAGAAGTGCCCATATTAGCTGTTTCCTTAACTGAAACAAAGTGTATACAACTTATATTACTACGACCAAGATTCAACATAGAGAAGAAACTGTTGACCAGTGAACTATGGGATTGAAACAGCTTGTTGGATTCAAAGTCCACTGCCCTATGAACAAATGTCACAGAGAAGCTTCTTGTTGCAATGCCTTTGTTGTGACAAAGCTTCAACAAGTAGAAGCTTCCTGGTAAAGCTTTAAACACAAGGTCAGAACCATGTAGAAGTTTCGAATACCAGGATCATCTTAAACCGGACAAAAAGGTATAAACTGACCATTGATTTATGTTACCCAAAAGAAGCTTTGGCCAGCCTATGTTTATCAAATCTTATGATGACCAAATTTACTGCTAGTTGCTAAGACATAGGTGAAGCCATGTAGTAGCAAAATAGCCAAAGATAATGAGACAAACCAAAACAGAGCCCATGTGAAATTTTTAACTTCCATTATTTTTCTGCACTTGCTTTTCACTTGGAAGCTTATCAAGTACAAGTATTACAGCATTTAAGATGTCTCTATGATTCTTAGAACGAGAAGACATGGAAACTTGCATGCTTCATTTTTGCGTCCAAAACTGTAACATTCTATAGCAACATCTGGCCTTATGCAACTCAACAAACTGTAAGCTCCCAAGCAGTGGGAGGGGCCCAGCGCATAACATGATGCTAAATGATAGTCTTCTTGCAGATCGTCTTTTGTCTATAGATGGCCAGATGGGACGAAATTCTATCCCTTCCTGTTCAGAACCCTCCAACCCTGGAGATTTCTTCTGCTCATCTTGTGTGGTCTAAGGTCGAAGGTTGGGGTGACAACATAGACAGAGTTGCTCTGATTCCTTTTGCCAGAGTGGATGATTTTGTGAGGGGTGAATCCTCTAATAAAGACTGCCCATCAAGATTTCATGTTGAAGCAAGGAGAAGGCGGTCTCCAAAGATGACTTCCAAACCTAAAGTTGATGGAATTCTTGAGTATATCTTGTAAGTTTTCATAATTTTGTCCTTGTAGTGACTCCTAGAATGTACTCCTGTCTCTAAACCTGTATGATTTTTCTGTATCTGTAGGTATTGGTGCTCCTTTGGCCCAGATGACCATAGAAAGGGTGGCATTGTTCGACCTAGTAGGACTACCTATGTCCCCAAAAAGAAATCTGCTGGCAGGCCAAATACAAAGAGAGGGTGCACTTGTCACTTCATCGTGAAACGCTTAATTGCTGAGCCATCGGTAGCACTTCTTATATATAACCAGGACAAGCATGTCGATAAGAAAGGCTTGCCATGCCATGGCCCACTGGACAAGAAGGCTGCTGGAACACACGCTATGTATGCTCCATACATATCGGAAGATCTCCGTCTCCGTGTCTTATCGCTACTATATGTTGGAGTTTCCGTGGAAACCATAATGCAGAGGCACAATGAGTTGGTGGAGAGACAGGGGGGTCCATGTAATCGAGATGACCTTTTAACCCACAGGTACGTTCGGAGACAAGAGAGGAGTATCCGGCGTTCTACATATGAACTGGATCCAGATGATGCCGTCAGCATCAGCATGTGCATGTGGGTTGAAAGCCACCAGAGTCAAGTTTTCTTCTACGAGGATTTCTCTAATTCTGAACCTTTCATCTTGGGCATTCAGACAGACTGGCAGTTGCAGCAAATGATTCGATTTGGCAACCGCAATCTCCTGGCTTCGGATTCTAGGTTTGGAACAAATAAACTGAAGGTCTGTTGTTGAAGTTTTTTTGTTCTATTTCTCTATATAATGTCCTTGCCAATAAGAAAAGGGTCTTGTGATACTTCAGAAGCTTATGTTGCCCTTATTTGCAATTTTTCCAGTATGCCGTTCACAGTCTTCTTGTGTTCAACTCAGACAACAAGGCCATCCCAATAGCATGGATAATAGCACCGAGATTTGCACGCATGGACGCGCACAGATGGATGAGGGCTCTTTGCAACAGAGTTTGCACAAAAGATCCCACTTGGAAGTTGGCTGGCTTCATAGTGGATGATCCTTCGATTGATATCCTCACAATCAGGTTCACTACTTTAAAGCAGTAGATGATTGGATTGTCTTTCTTGTTTTCTTTTCTTTTCGGGATAAGGTGCATACATCATGCTCAATACAGCAAATTAGCATCTGGCTGTTGGTTTGTCTACAATCAGCAACTTGATGTCCAGGTTTGTTGACCCATGATCGTAATCCTTGATTGGGTATAGCCTAAGTGCTTGAGGCAATGCCCAACTAAAGTTAGATCTCATCATAGGCGTGTATATTGCGAAAGGGAACCATCTGGTACACTGGTGTAAAAGATTTTAATGCACCGGGCATCACATGTTTATTTGAGAGATACTGATTTTGGAGCCCTTAGACCAATCCCACGGGTCATACAAACTTAAGAAGACTTGAGGTTCAGGGAGAGTGCCATTAGTATTGAGTCGAAATAAAGTTTTTATATTTCATTAGCTTGCCTCACGTTTCAAGATTAAGTCTTTTCATAGGCACATTGTAGTTGTGGCATGGGTCATATTTTGGACCAAGTGACGTTATCTGGTTGTCTTATTGGTCTGTTATGTGTCTATAATCATCATAAACGTGAAGAAGCTGATTTTTGCTGTTTTGGAGCCTTACCTAATAGAATTAGGGAATATTTAGCATTAGCTACATGCTTAATGAAATTACTTTAATTTTATAACGAAATTATTTGTATTTTGCGAATTCTGTGAAGATTTTTGATGCTGTGATGCCTTAGGGGGAATCCTTGATAAATGTAGATTGCTCTACACGGCTTCTTGTTTTTCCCTTCTGTAATGGAATTGCAATGGGCTAAATGGGTGCTGGGTGGACTTAATGGGTGATGGAAGTGGACTGAAGGAAGAAGTGACGTGGATGATGTTGGTTAGCATTTGCGATCTCTTGTTTTCATCTTTCAGAAATGTTTGCAGAGCCCATTCTGTTGCTCTGCCAATATTGCACCCTAGAATCCCAAACCCACAAGAAATATAGAAGTTAGTTTTATGTCATTCATATACGTCCCCCGTAAATGGCATTTTTATAGATCAACATAACCACTACCACCCCTTTCTCCTTTACTTTTCTGACAATCATGCCATCAACCTTTCCCAATCAAGCCATTTCCAGCCTTATTTTGTTCTTAAATGTCATGCTTTTCCTCTTCAGGCACCTTATGTACAAGCTCTTTATAAGAAAGCTCTTGGCGGTGCTCAGTTGTAGGGGGCACCATTCCAAGATTCTAAAGCTGTTCTACGTCTGATGGCAGTAATTGATGCAATAGTCCATATGAGCCTTCAGTATCATTCATTTTTTTTATTGTCTTAAATGGTGATTTTTAAACGGGTTCTATCTGCCTGCTTAAGTCTGACAGTTTGGTTTGTTTTCGTTCTTCATTTCCCTGGTAACTAAGCATTTGGATTGAAACATAAAAGAGATGTACATACCAGAGGCATACCCCTGCTTGACAAAGATGGAGATCTGATAAGCACCATGTACCTGCAAATCAAGCCAACAACGGAGCAGTAGTCTAATCAACTTGTCAACTCAACTGATGCAACGTGGAAGTCTAAATATGACTAACTAGGCTTGGACACGCGAATCACATTTGACGGTTTTGGTTTATTGGTTTTGGTCGTTCCAACGGTGTCCTACTCCTTGATGTAATCTAGCCTGAAACTTCTTTTAGCAGTACCTTTCCAACCCTTAAAAGATGTGAAGTCCACAAAATTCGGATGGCTGGCATTCATAACTTTTCTGGGTATCATATACTACATGTGTTTATTTTTGAGTACCTATGGGGTAAGTATGTTAAAGTTTATATTAACAATATATATAAAGAAGTCCAGTACAAGTGGCGGGCTTGCTCAATTAGATCACTTAGCTGCAAGCAACCTGCTAAATGATATCAAGACATTTATTAAACATCCGCTATGTTCTCGTCATGGATATCACTTGCATTTATTCATGCCATATATTTTGCTCGCATGTTATGCAGGGAAGTGTTCCAATGTTCTGTGCTGATATGTTTTTGGCGGGTACGTCATGCTTGGCATAAAAACCTAATAAGGAGATGTCCCGAAACTGGGATGCGTGTTGAGATCTTTAGACTACTGGGTCAGGCAGTGTATAAGATCTGCAGCGGATCTGGAACTGTGGAATTGTTTGAAGATCTCATGGATGATTTTGTAGATGGCTCAGATTTCATGGATTATTTCAAGGCTGTTTGGTATCCAAGAATTGGTTAGTTATTCAACTTTTCAGATTCGGGAATATTCGTTTTCGCTCAAATGTATGTACAACACTGGTTCCAGGTTATCGGTATCTGCTGCTAATTTATATTGAGATCAAGGGTGACTAATGCCACTCTATGAATGTAATGTAGTACCCATATGTTGGCTTTTTTTTGGGCCTGATCTGCCTTTTTCTTCTTTAATAAAAATGTTACTGTAATAGCTTTCATGTCTCCTCTGTTTTCCTTTTTCTTGGA
>JAVXUP010005228.1:0-21309 GCA_033070095.1 Escallonia herrerae | reverse complement strand
TTTAAATGGTTAGGATACAATAAGCAACATTATTACCCAACTAATCCACAGCCAGAGCCTAGTTCAACAACCTTCTTGCCTTGAAGACCAATCATTCCTACTTCAACAGCATGCTCTAAGAACTTCCCCAAAACCACCCCGCTATCCCACATCACTGCTCCAGTTACTCCAGGAGTACCCTGCATTTCAAGGCAACTAAACACTTAACTCACGACACCAACAAAACTACAAACTCACGAAGAGGTCAATAGAATGATTAAATTGTCTTACTGATTCCAGTAGATGTAGAATGTATTCAGTTTACAGAAATTTCACACTGAACTATTAACTAAACCAACAAACTTGGATAAAGTGCTGACAAAAATAGCTGCTCTACAAATTGATAACGATAGAAGCTCAGCTTTAACATGGAAAATGCCATTATTGTTGTTCAGGGGTCAAGTCCACATTATGGTGCGTTGGTAGCTAAGACGTACTTTTTATTTTTCAAGTCATCTCTTAGATATTCAGATGGTAGACATTCAAGTATCTTTTATGTATAACTGCTACAACCATACAATAGTAAACTCAAAATAATGTTTTTGAAAATATTGACTGAACTAACCATCCAAGCGAAAAATAAAAAATTTCAGAGAGAACCAGGAGACTTGGGAGGCAACTGGTTTAAACACAACAACTCAATTATTATTAAATTTGTAATACTCCAGCCATCAACTTTTTGTTAATACGTACACAGGTTAGTACATGTAAACGTTGACATTACTAATGCCCTAACTTGACTTGTCAAACTATACTTATTAACACTATAAAATTTATTTGAGTATAATTCTATGTTTATGCGTACTGAAATTTATCTTAGAATTTCGCAAAAAGCGGAAAATTGAATGGAAACTGCAAACTGAACTGGGTAATTGGTAATCAAATAAACTGAGAATGCGTACCAAGGAAGAAGGGGACTGGTGAATGGAGAGAGAGCGGCCGCAAGCGTCGAGGTGGAGCTGGTTAGAGGATTGGCGGACCAGGGCGTTGTTCTTGGAGAGAGTGGGCTGCTGGAGACACCATAACAGCATCATCTCCTCTGATGGGTCTCCGTTCAATATCCTAACCTTACCACTGTATGATCCCATCCCTACCACCATCTCCTCCTCCGCCTCTGCTTCCTCCACTGCCGCCCGTTCGCCGCCCGACATACCTCTACTTGGGCTTTAAAATTTGGTTAGACAAGTGCCCCTGTAGTTTTGACAATTTGCTTTGGCTTATTACTATTTTTCCCCAATTCTTTTGGACAACTCTCTTTTTTTCCTTTTTACTTCTCTGCTTCCCAATTATGCCTCTGCATTAGACCACCACCATTATTATTACCTCAACGGACCGGCGCCATCGTTACATTCATATCAAACCAATATATTCATCCCCACGTTGCTACACCACCACCTCCACATCAGCCGAACACCACCATCATAGGCCACATTTCCGTCGTGGCACCAAAATTTCAACTATCACTACTGCACCACATTAACCATCGTCGCCCCAATCGCCATGATTTACATCCTCCCGTGCGAGAGCAACATCGATCTAATGACAATGAATGTTTATATATCTCAAGTACAAGCGTACATTTAATGCTCTCTTTAATTGAATGTGAAATCAATTCTCAAGCTGTAATTAAATGTGAGATTGATTCTCATGTATAAGCTATGCCCCTCTTAAATTGAATTTGAAATTAATAAAGATGAAGAGAGATGGAAGAAAAGCTTTGATAAATTGTAATAATTAAAGGATGCGAACAAGATTAATGAGAGATATAAATGCCGCAAATCACTATATATAAAGTGTGCGAAAAAATATATCTGTTCCAATGTTGGTAGGGCACATGATCATATTTCTAAGTCTAGTTACAAAGTAAAGAACGATTAAATTACAGTTTGACTTCAACTTGTCTTTATAAATATCTTGAAGCATTCCAGCAATTCTTGTATGCTTCCATATGGTCGATTTTTTATGATCTAATCGTCCATCGCATGAGTATAAGATTTTAAACCTAAAGCGAAATGAACTCAAATGCTTATTAAACAACTATTAATTGTTAATGTGGGTTATTATCAAACTCGATCATATGTAAGCCTAGGTTTAATAACTATACGGCTAACGGATTTGTATTTGCAAATTCATTATAGACTGATAAGTTGCTAGAATGTAACAAATACCACGTTCGTTCAATAATAGGTACAATAGAGATTATCACTAGTTCTGATTCACAAGCATCGGGTGTGTTTCGCAAGAACTTACTGTCAAGACTCATAAATTGTTTGATGTGGAGGTAGTTTTGGTATAACATAGAAATTGAGTGACACGCGAAGTTAAGACATACGGTCTTAAACTCAAAAAAAAAAGTTGCAGTTGCTCTATATATGTTGATTAACTTTTAGTTGGATAACTTACCCCTTCTCTCTAACAATATGTATGCCACAAATACTAGTATAGCAAAATGGCATCAAAGTTAGGAAATTGATATTGCCACATATCCACTACATATTGTCACTAAAAAATCTAAAAGAATCATATTATATTGATTGAATTGGAGAGAGGAAACAAGAGCCTCCAAGACGAGAGTATGGCCCAAGTTTATATCATGATCTGTGTGCGCGCAGGCCCAAGTCGCGTGACATGGTCACTTATATCATGATCTGTGTGCGTGCAGGCGCATACGTGTCTGTGCTTCTTTCTTGGGGGGGTGGGGGGGGGGGGGGTTGTTTCTCTATGTGACGGTGTGTGTGTGTGTTTTATTATGGACCAATCAATTAGGAAGACTGTTCCTAACTTATCTTGTCTACACCTATAGGCCCACTGGGGATCCTAATTCTCATGACATGTCGGCGCATTCAACAGTCAATTTTTCAACGCTCACGTGCCAGTCAAAGCGTCACATAATCAAGTCATAATGCCTTTTCCCTTTGTAAAGTAACCTTGGTGTGCCTTCCCCCTTAAGGGGGTCGGCCTCCTAGCTTGACGACCGACGACCGTCACTCACGGTCGCGCGCCGTAGCCGCAACTCTCGTCGCTCACACGCCATCTCTGCGACCTTCGTCGCCCGCGTCCCCGCGATAGCTCCGCGACTCCCGTCGCCCGCGCTCCAACTCCCCGACTCTCGTCGCCCACGCTCCAACTCTACGACTCTCGTCGCTGCGCGCCATCTCCGCGACTCTAATTGCCCGCGCACCATCTCAGCGACCTTCGTCGCTCGCATCCGCGCGACAGCTCTTCAACTCCCGTCGCCCGCACGCCATCTCTGCGACTCCCGTCACCACCCATGCTCCAACTCCACGACTCTCATCCCGCGCGAGCCATCTCTGCGACTCTCGTCCCGTGCGAGCCATCTCTGCGACTCTCGTCGCGTGTGAGCCATCTCCGTGACTCTCGTCACGCGCGAGCCATCTCCGCGACTCTAGTCGCCCGCGCCCATCTCTGTGACCTTCATCGCCCTCATCTGCGCGACAGCTCCGCGACTCCCCTCGCCAGCGCTCCAACTCCGCGACTCTCGTAGCCCGCACGCCATCTCCGCGACTTTAGTCCCCCATGCTCCAACTCCGCAACTCTCATATCCCACGCGCCATCCCTGAGACTCTCGTCGCCGGCGCGCCATCTCTGTGACCTTCGTCACCCATGTCCGCACGACAGCTTTGCACTCCCGTCGCCCGCGCTCCAACTTCGGGACTCTCGTCGCCCGCGCTCCAACTTCGCGACTCTCGTCGCCCGCGCGCCATCTCTGTGACTCTCGTCACCTGCGAGCCATCTCCGCGACCTTCGTCGCCAGCGTCCGCGCCCCAGCTCCCCGACTCGTCTCTCGCACACTTTCGTCATCGCACCCATGCGTCCCTTCTCATGTTGCGTGCCCCCAGAACCAAGTATTGCTCTGCGACCTTTGTCGCAGTGCCCATGCGCCCCTTCTCATGTTGCGTGCCCCCGGCACCAAGTATTGCTCCGTGACCTTAGTCGCCGCGCCCATGCTCCATTTTCATAACAAGTGCCCTGGCACCAAGTGTATCCGCGAGACGGTCATCACCGCGCCCGTGCGCCATTGTCTTGATACGTGCCCCTAGCACCAAGTATTGTTCCGCGACGTTCGTCATTGCGCCCTTGCTCAATTCTCATGATGCGTGCCCCCGGCACCAAATATTGCCTCGTGGCCTTTATCGCCGCGCCCATGCGCCACTTCCATAAGATGTGCCCCGACACCAAGTATTGCTCCGTGACGTTCGTCACCCCGCCAATGCGCCATTATCATGATATGTGCCCCCGGCACCAAGTATTGTCTTTGCGACAGTCGTCACCGCGCCCATGCGCCACAATCAATGCCTCGTGATGTAGGCACCGCGCCTAAGCGCCACAATCATGTTACAGGCCTTCGGGCATCACACTTATTCACCACACCATGCACCTCCCCTCGCTACGGGATGGGCTCACAACCTTAAAGCCATTGCCAGCTCAATCAAACTGCGGGATAGGTTTAAAGTCATCGCGGCACAGTCACCGGGGGCTCTGGCTCTCGCAGCGGGATGGGCTCATAACCCTGAAGCCATTGCCGTCACAACCTTAAAGCTATCAACATTACACTTGCAAGGGGCTCCAACACAAAGACTTCCCCGCAACGGACTCTAAGCACTAAGCGGCGACCATGGCCACTTATGTTACTTATGTTACTGTTGATCATCGACACCACTAGGGCAATGACCCTCGCGTCACTCAGGGATGGGAGCATGTCCTCGGAGGGCATCAAGCCTAGTCCGCCTGGCAGGTAGCTACAGGGACAACCCTCACCGCTGTCAGGTTCTCTGCGTGTCTCTTAACGCACCTCGTGGGATTTCGTAAGGGCTTGGACCGGTGGTTGGGGCAACGGACTACTCTAATCATGCTACTGCGGCGCGATCAGTCTCCTCAGACGGGCAGAGAGATGTTGCAAGGGCAAGGCACCACGAATTTAGGGACCGGCAGTCCAACGGAGAATCAGTACTTTGGACCCCCTGGTGACGTGTTGCTCCTAGGGGACGACACATGTCAACTTATAACACATGCACATTTTTGCCTATAAATAGTGGACTTTAGAGCTTATTCAAGGATCTTTTTTCTCATTTGGACTTTTCACTTTCTAAAAAGACATTCTCTCTGGAATTCTAGTGAGAGAAACACACTTGGACTTCTATCACCGGACCCTCGATGCTGCACCCTTGACTTGGACTGTTGATCGTCGGCCCTGTTGGTCATCGTCGCCCTACCTGCGTGGCGCTGCCAACCTTTGCGACCTGTCTGGAGAGCCTTGCTCTCAGCCCTTATTCCATCCTTGTTGTCTCCCACTTTGCCTACCTGAAAGCTGACTCGGACTGCATTCTTTGTGGCACCTCCACGTAGCAGCGACCCCCTTTTCCATCTCAACAAAGACATAAGTCACATGTAATATATTTTCATAAAGACGGTCATATCCTTGGACTTTTTAATGGCTTTCCCCATCCATCGGCCTTTGGACTGATTTGATTAAAAAATGGTTCTTTAGGTAATTGTTTGATACTTTTGAAATGGGTGATAATTTAGGGTACATGTTTAGAATAACCCATAAATTTTATTTTGAATACATGTTTTTAATACGCTAACTCTCAAAGTTGAAAATAGATGTTAAATCGCTATTATGGTTTTAATTATCAATTGTTTTGTCCCAAAATATTTCACTAAAATGGTATTCTTTGCTTAAACTTAAGATGCTAGAGCCAACCCTTGATTCATTTTACCCTTAATTTATCTTATTCATGCTCTATCGGACTCTTCATTTATCCGTAATTCTATTAGTTGTTCAATACATTCTACTTTTGGTGGCCTTTCCAAGGATTTGATGCACAAGATAAGACCAGAGTGACAAATAGATGAACGTTAACATTTTATTAAATAAGAACTAACGTGGCACACATGGTGAGTATGCAAAAATAAAGTTAATGATACAAGTGTTCTTAAAAAAAATCAAGCATCACGTCTAAGTGTTTATTATCATATTTGATAAAATGAATTTTATATTATGAAAACTAAATATGTCCTTATAAGTAATCATTTACTATTTAAACTTTTATTTTGTGTCATTTTTTCAAAAAAAATTATCAAATGTCAATTGTCAACATTATAGATATGTAGTTATCGTGACACATGCAATGCGTGTACAAAAATGAAGTTAGTAATATGATATTTTTTAAAAAGTAAGGCATATATTTTGACTAAATTTTGTAATGAATCTTAAGTGGCCCCATGTGCAACAATAAAGTTATTTGAAATTTGTTGAAAAATCAAGCATTATATATAAGTGTTTTAAAATGTGAAACCAAGCATGTTTTTAAGTTAGTTATTTACTTTTCAATGTTTTTATTTTGTGTCATTTTTTTAAGAAACTAGATGTAGTACATGTGCGTTGCACGCCGTCATTAACTTATGAACAAAAATTGTTTATAAATTTATTAGTTAAGCCGAATAATACAAGTCATCAAAGTGTGCAAGAAAAATATATATCGATGAAGAAATGTCAAGGAAATATTTTTTAGCGTGAAAACTATGGTGTTATAATTTTCATAGGTATTTTCGATAGAGTGAGGCTATGTGGACACTTTTTATTATTATTTTTTTGTGAAATACCAAGTAATAATACAATTTTTGGTGTGCTTGTTTCAAAAAACGGAGCGTGGATAATGCTTTCTTAGTAATCCTTTTCTAGATCCAACTTATTGAACTCATTGTTTTCTGACCACCAATTGTGAGGAGGAAACTTAAGCAAGTTTGATGAGATGGTGGCATGGTGGTAAAATTTTGCATGAGCAACATTGAGGTGACGACGATAGACTTGACCATGGTTGAGATTGAAAATGGGTTATTTGAGACATTGGGTTAAGACTGAAAATGAGCTAGTAGAGAGATCGAGGGTTTTGCACGTTTGTTGGAAAAAATGACTTATTGAAATAAATTTTCAAAAAATTTGGCTTTCAAATTTTTTGAAAATTTATTTCAATAAGTCATTTTTTCCAACAAACGTGCAAAACCCTCGATCTCTCTACTAGCTCATTTTCTTGACTGTGAACAGTTCGGTTGACCATTTACTACTAAACCGGAAAAATATCGAAAAATCTAAAAAAGCATTTTAGGAAAGTGGTTACCTTTAAACAAACAAGTCTTAGTAACAAAAGCATGCAGACATGTTGAGAAAAGATGTAGACATAGTCAACCATGGAAAATCTCTTACATTGTCTAGCCAATTGAACCAAATACTAGAGTACAAGTAAAATCTATTGCATTGAGTCAAAATGAGATATTCTTACAGAAAAGTCTATGCAAGAATTCCTCACTAACAATTTATGTTTACAATTAACATGTACAATTCTTTAAAGTAGAATACAAAACTAATTCCTTCTTAAAACGAAAAAAAAAAAATGATGCAACAGGATGATGAACCAAAAACTAATCTTGAATGCTGCAAACGGGTGATCAAGTACAAGGTGGGGAACAGAAGAAAGACTCTTCTATGCACTTGTTTGTACCAGACATCCCATACGATAACTTGCTCGTAAAGTGAAGGCTCTTCAATACACTTTTCTTATAAAGTATTTCTGATCCACAAATATGTCATTGTTAATACAAATTTGTTGACAATGCACCATCAAAAGTAGTACAACTTGCATCAGAATCACTTTCACAGTAGAAATGAGTAAACAACCACACAATCCGGTGACAAATGAAACAGAACGGTAGACTTACCAATTAGAAGCTCACATCCACCAACCTAAAAAGTTGTCAAACTACTTTACATTTCACAAAGGAAAAGCTTTGTATCTTCTACATGAGATATCTTTATTTGCAATTGAAAGGTTAATTTGCTACTAATATGAACTTGAATTTAATTTTTTTAATCAGTTGAGGCCATAATCCTTCATGAACTCATGATCATCAAGGAGGTATAAAAGTTTCAAGTCATATATTGTTGTCCTAAGATTATGTATTGCAATCTAAGATTGATAATGCCATGAATTGGTAAAGTGATAACGCTTACCCAATTTAATAAAAAAAGTGCTTGATAATATTATAATAAACATTATGAAATCTGTCTTTCTTTTCGGTCTAACATCTTGAATGCCAATTATTTAAGGAATTTCTCCTATTCCATGTACTATCAATTAAAAGGGTAACATTGAGATATTTGAAGAGTTTGATTTTATGATTTTACTGATATTCTTTTTAATTTTTTTTTTAACAATACTGAATTCCAATCAAGTATGACCCTTATCTAGTATATATCAAGTTGTCTGTAAGTCTAAACTCATAGTAATTCATAGAGAAGGCTTGATAATGAACCTCCAAGTGAAATTTTAGAGAAGACCCAAGTCAAATAGAGAGAATGCATTGAAGACGTAGTAATTTTGGAGATAAAATGTTAATTTTTATTTCTAAAGAGGCGAAGCTCATTTTCACCTTTTGGCATAAAATTGTTAATGTAAATACTCATAGGAAAATATTTGTTCGGTGAAAGTTTTACACAAAACTTTCGCTTTTGTAGGTAGTATAGACATATCTTTAATGTTAAAGAAGTTTGGGGATTGGCAAAAAAATTATAATTTCATTTAAATGGAAGAAAGAACCATGCATTTGCTTATTAACTTGGGAAGAGGACGAACATTTAATATTGAGAAATGAAGAGTCTAATATCACTCTATTCATTTTACCATCAAGGATAATGATGTCATTAAAAAAATTGTGGAGAAAACTCATTCACACTTTTAGAAATAATATAGATTCCCCATAACGCGAAGTGTCATTATTTTAGATAGTTAATTATGTAACACCAAAGAAGTGTTACACCAAAAGAGGTTTTTCTTTTATATATAACGAGTCGTCGTGGCACACGCAATGCGTGTCCAAAATTGAAGTTAACAGTATAAAATCTTGTTAAAAAAATAAGTTAGTCATGTGTGTGGTAAAATAAGTTAGGCAAAATATTATCATCACATCAAACTTAGATTTAATTTTAACTATAACTTTTTAATGAATTTGACATTGTTAAAACCAAATTTGCAAATATAAAGTTAGCAATATAATATTTTGATAATATCAAGTTTTGGCTTTATAATTTATTTTAACTATATTTTTAATAAAATTTAAATTATAAAAACAAAATATGTCTTTATAGGTAATTATTTACCATTTAAGATTTGTATTTGTGTCATTTTTTACAAAAAATTCTTGGAATGCCATTAGCTACCATTCTAGATGGGTAGTTAATAACACCAAAAAAGTGTTATAATAAAAGACACACACACACACACACAGAGATATATATATATATATATATATATATATATATATATATATATATATATATATATATATATATATACAACCGCTAGTAAGACCAGCGGTTCGGTGGAGAAATTTGTTATTTCTCCACCGGTATATATATATATATATATATATATATATATATATATATATATATGGGGGCCGATCCACACCCACCGGTGGAGAAATAACAAATTTCTCCACCGAACCGCTGGTCTTACCAGCGGTTGGCCACGTGGGCCAAAAAAGGACGAAAAGGGACAAAAAAGGACGAAAATACTATGATAAATTCATGAAAATATCACGAGAAAATGAAAAACTCGTGAGAAAATGGTGGCAATAATGCCCAACCGCAACTCCTACATGCGGTTGGCATTATTGCCTTCCGTGACCCCACCCCCCACCCGTCACCCCCCTTGCCCCCCACCCCCTTGCCCCCCACCCCGTGGCCCCCACCCTATGTCCTTTTCCCCCACCCGTGAACCCCCCTTCCCCCACCCGTGAACCCCCTCTTCCCCCACGTGTCATTACCACCCTACCCCCCACCCCCACGTGTCATTCCCCCCTCCCCCTCCCTGCTGTTCACTCACGGTTCTTCTCTTCCTCTCTCACTTTTCTCTCTATAAAATCCCTCCTCCCCGAATCATTTCTTCCACCCTCCTCATTCTCCCTATCTCACCTACATACAAACAAAAAAAATTTACGCTAGAAGATCGGTGGATAACCGCTAGAAGACCGGTGGATTTTTCTTGAAATATATCAAGTTAAAACAAGTAAGTATTTTTCAATTTGTTCTTACCAATTGATTGTTTAAATTGTGTTACGCTTAAGTTGTTCTTACAATAGTCTAAAATTCGTGTTTAGGGCGTCAAAGGGCGTCAAAATTACGTTTTGACAAATCGGGGTATTACATTCGAAAAATTCCAAAATAGCGATTTTTTAGGGCGTCAGAAATAGAATTTTTCACGAATTTATAAAAAATAGCTAGAGCTAGATTTTGCCAAAGTACGAAACAGAGACCCTAGTTATTTTCAAAAGATCTATATCAGGTAAAAATTTCAGATTTTTCCAAAGACCGGAAAGGGGTTAACTGATACACGCAACCTTGTAACTTTGCAGTGTAATTTAAAATATCAAGCCAGCGCGATTTCGCGCAAAACTTTTATGAGAACCCTAGGGTGTTGGGAAGTTCCATTCCCCAGGAATTCGGGCCATTCCGAAGCCGTTAGCTAATTTTTTGGCCGAACGGGCTTTTAAGCGCTCGATCCGGACACCGGTTCGGGATTTTTAGGCGAAAAATCCGTAAAATACTTTTTAGATCAAGAATGAACTCAGGAAGCTTAAAATAGCATTTTAAAGCACTTTTGATATTTTCTGAAGCCAGGGGGTATTTTGGTAATTTGCCACCCCGAGAGGGGTATTTTGGTAATTTTCCCGAAAAAATTTTCCAACGGACTTTTAAGTCCAGAAATGTAAGTAAAACGCCTGAAATGTTATTTTGCAGCTGATTGCGGGGCGTAATTGTCGCTAAAGGTGAAAACTTAATTAGACAGTTTTTTTACGAATTTATAAAAAATAGCTAGAGCTAGATTTTGCCAAAATACAAAACAGAGACCCTAGTTATTTTCAAAAGATCTGTATCAGGTTAAAATTTCAGAGTTTTTCAAAGACTAGAAAGGGGTTAACTGATACGCGCAACCTTGTAACTTTACAGTGTAATTTAAAATATCAAGACAGCACAATTTCGTGCGAAACTTTTATGAGAACCCTAGGGTGTTGGGAAGTTCCATTCCCCAGGAATTCGGACCATTCCGAAGTCGTTAGCTAATTTTTTGGCCGAACGGGCTTTTAAGCGCTCGATCCGGACACCGGTTCGGGATTTTTAGGCGAAAAATCCGTAAAATACTTTTTAAATCAAGAATGAACTCAGGAAGCTTAAAATAGCGTTTTAAAGCAATTTTGATATTTTCTGAAACCAGGGGGCATTTTGGTAATTTGCCCCCCCGCGAGGGGTGTTTTTGTAATTTTCCCGAAAAAAAGTTTTTCAGTCCAGAAATGTAAGTAAAACACCTGAAAGGTTGTTTTGAAGCTGGTTTGATGGGCGTTAGGGTGACAATGAACCCCCGGGGGCTATTTTGCTAATTTTACGTTACACAAATCTGTGCTTAAAATAACTTTTAGTTCAGGAAAGGGTGTGAGACACCTGAAAAGTTATTTTAAAGAGTGAATTCAGGAAGCTTGTTGTCAGGGGGCATTTTGGTAATTCGCATCCCCGATAGGGGTATTTTCGTAAATTTGCAGCGTTAAGTTTTTCAAAGGATTTCTTAGTCCAGAAATGTAAGCAAAGCACCTGAAAGGTTGTTTTGAAGCTGATTTGGGGCGTTAGGGTGATAATGAACCCCCGGAGGCATTTCGGTAATTTGTCGCTCATCGGGGGCTATTTTGCTAATTTTACATTATACCAAATTTCTCGAAAGACGGTGGTTTAAATAAATTTTATTCTTCTTTTATTTAAATCTATGACTTGTTGAGAATGATATAATTTTTATTTTTTAGATTCCAGTATAAATATGGATGCAACTGGAGGAAATAATTTTTGTGAAGGTTCTGATCCACCTTACGTTGGTCAAGTTTTTCAAGCACTGGACGAAGTTGAAGCATACTATAGAGCATATTCGAAAACGATAGGTTTCGGTATTAGAACTAAGACGACTAGAAAACGGGCGAATACAGATCAAATTGGTGCAAGACTATTTGAGTGTCATAGAGGAGCACCGCATGTAACTCCGGTCGTTCGGATCAGTGACGAAGGGACAACAAGACAAAGAAAACGGGACACATTTCCGGGTACCGGCTGCAAGGCCCATGTGTATGCAGTACACCGAAAAAATGAAAACCATTGGGTTGTCACAGGAGTGGAGTTGAGCCATAATCATCAGTTGATGACCCCCAGTAAGATTGGTCAAATTCATCAACACCGAGAAATAAGCGCGGCACACAGACAACTAATTTTTACAATGGCCGAGGCTAAAATTCCACCTTCTAAGATGATGGGGGTTTTCTCAAGCCAGGCTGGGGGGATTGACAAGTTGAGTTTCAACGAAGTAGACCTTCGAAATGAACTTCGTGCTCAGAGGAGAGAGTCTTTCGGTAAGAGTGATTCTCAAACTACACTTGATCTCTTCAGGTCCCTTCAGAGTGAGAATTCTGGATTTTTTTACAGTCTCCAACTGGATGATGAGAACCGCATTAGTACTATATTTTGGGCGGACCCCCGTTCTAGAGCTGCTTACCAAAATTTTGGGGATGTTGTGACGTTTGACACCACATACCGCACCAATAAGTACTCTATGCCTTTTGCTCCGTTCACCGGGGTGAACCACCACTATCAGTCAATCTCGTTTGGCTTTGCCCTGCTTAGGGATGAGACGGAGGAGTCATTTACGTGGTTATTTGAAACGTGGCTTCAAGCAATGTATCATATTCCTCCAAAGACCATCATCACCGACCAAGATCTGGCAATGAAAAATGCAATCGCTAAGGTCCTTCCAGATACTCACCATGGCCTGTGCACATGGCACATAAGCAACAAATATCCCGAACGGCTTCACCATGTATATGCAAACCATCCGTCATTCAAGACTGACTTTAATACATGTGTGAAGAAATCGTTGACGGTAGACGTGTTCGAGGAGAGGTGGGCCACGTTAATGGATACTTACTATTTGCACAATCACGAATGGTTACAATCGTTGTATGAGATCAAGACACAGTGGGTCGGTGCCTACACCAAGAATTTTTTTGCAGCCGGAATGACTACGACCTCGAGAAGCGAAGCTATGAATTCATTCTTTGATGGGTACGTAGGCCAGTCTTCAAGTATAGCGGAGTTCGTACTAGAGATGCAGAAAGCCGTTGACAGGCAATTGTACCGTGAGAGAGAAGCCGACGCGGCTACAGTTTGCAAAGAAAGAGCTATACTACTTTATTCACCTTTAGAGGCTCATGCGGCTCAAGTCTATACCAAGGAAATGTTTCGACAGTTTCAAGAGGAACTACTAAAGTCGAATCAATATGGCATGACAAAGTTGCACGAGTATTCCACCAGAGACATCAAGGTTTATGCTTTGACAAATGTGACGAACTTCGCCAATCCGTGCTCTTCGTCGGCTCCGAGGACCAGACGACATTTTACCGTAGCAATTTGTAAGGACACTGGGTTGGTTAATTGCAACTGTCAACTGTTTGAGCATAAAGGTATACTTTGTCGACACGCGTTGAGGGTTTTGAGCGCCAAGAATGCTAGTGAAATCCCTCCACCGTATATCTTGGAACGGTGGACGAAGGAAGCCAACAGAGTCCACGGTCACATTCCTTACGTGCCCAATGTTTCAGTTGATTTCGAGCAATCTGAGTCGCTGCGATATAATCACCTTTGTAACATCATGCACGGTTTATCAATGGATGCAGCGTCGACATTTGATGGGTACAGGTATCAAGTTGAAGCAGCCGCACGGGATAAGGCTATGCATGCACAGTTTAGGATGGCATTACCAGAAACTGTGGACACTCCGACTACTCGACCAACTCCAGGCGGTAGATTCAATCGAGCCAAACAGCCAGTCATTGACGGCACTGACCTACAACGTGAGGAGGACGACATTTTTGATCCAATTATTTCTCAAACAAAAGGGCGAAAACGAGCAATACGCATGAAGAATCCGATTGAAGAAGCAACGGGTCAAAAAAAATTACGAAAGTGTGCGTTGTGTAATAAGATGACTGATCATGACAAGAGAAACCATTATAAAGTGTTAGGTATCGAACCTGGCAGTATGGTCGAGGAGGACGATGATGAGGAAGAGTGTTAGGGTTAATGTTTCAGTTGTATAAATTGAACTTTTATAATGTTTAAATTTGTGATTTGGTTTGTGCAATCTTTAATTTGTGATTTGATTTGTGGATTATTGATATTTTTGGTAACTCCGTTTTCGGGCACACTTTAGGCCCCAATTGATAGCTTCCGAAAAAAGTTGTAATTTTTTTTGTCACTTTTTTTCCGCTCATTGCACTTCAGGCACGCTAGTTAGCCCATTTGTAAGACTTTCGGCGAAAAACGAGACACATTAATTTTTGAGTTTTCCTAGGAAGGGCCTATTCGGGCACACTTTAGGCCCCAATTGATAGCTTCCGAAAAAAGTTATAATTTTTTTTGTCACTTTTTTTCCGCTCATTGCACTTCAGGCACGCTAGTTAGCCCATTTGTAAGACTTTCGACGAAAAACGAGACACATTAATTTTTGAGTTTTCCTAGGAAGGGCCTATTCGGGCACACTTTAGGCCCCATTTGATAGCTTCCGAAAAAAGTTGTAATTTTTTTTGTCACTTTTTTTCCGCTCATTGCACTTCAGGCACGCTAGTTAGCCCATTTGTAAGACTTTCGGCGAAAAACGAGACACATTAATTTTTGAGTTTTCCTAAGAAGGGCCTATTCGGGCACACTTTAGGCCCCATTTGATAGCTTCCGAAAAAAGTTGTAATTTTTTTGTCACTTTTTTCCGCTCATTGCACTTCAGGCACGCTAGTTAGCCCATTTGTAAGACTTTCGGCGAAAAACGAGACACATTAATTTTTGAGTTTTCCTAGGAAGGGCCTATTCGGGCACACTTTAGGCCCCATTTGATAGCTTCCGAAAAAGTTGTAATTTTTTTTGTCACTTTTTTTCCGCTCATTGCACTTCAGGCACGCTAGTTAGCCCATTTGTAAGACTTTCGGCGAAAAACGAGACACATTAATTTTTGAGTTTTCCTAGGAAGGGCCTATTCGGGCACACTATAGGCCGCATTTGATAGCTTCCGAAAAAAGTTGAAATTTTTTTTGTCACTTTTTTTTTCGCTCATTGCACCTCATGCACGCTAGTTAGCCCATTTCTATGAATTTCGGCGAAAAGCGAGACGCGTAATTTTTTCGAATGCCGTCATATGAAAGGTATATTCGCGCACATTTTAGCGCCAAATTCATAGCATGCGAAAAATTATGTACATTTCTTTTTGGTACAATTTTTTGTAACATCACAGCAGCTAGCCACGCACGTCAGGATAATGGTAATGAATGCGTCTAGCTTCATTCTTTTTCAGCTCCCAGGCTATCCTATACCTAAACGTCAAGGCATCCTTCCTAGTCCACGAGGAGTGTTTGAGCACTTCCGAGCGAGCAACGTAGTCCATGTACTTGAGGACGTAAATCCCGCAATCGTGACCGTTATATTGCTTTGGTCGGTCCTTTATCATCACGACCGTCCAAGGGTCACCCTGTGGCCGTCCGCATGCTAGCGAGAGGACAGTAGTCTGCATCCAACAATAAAAACGAGAATCAAGCCTATGAGACAAGAACAATATACTATGGGCCAAGGTCAAAAAATAAATACTAACCACTAAAGTGATGTACTCGTTGTACATCTGTGCCAGCAGCTGTCCAGGCTCGTCCTCCCTTAGGCTATCGTATATGTGAACCGTTCTGAACGCTGGATGGAGAACTAATAGGAACCAGTGGTTTGCATGATGACAGGGTATCATGATAAGGTTCGCATCAGCAGCGGGACATTGATAGTCTGCGTTCATCATGCCTAACACGTTTCGACCTGGTTTCCACTTACTCCTACCGCCCCCTCGCCTCCATTCTGTGAATTCTCTCACCGTTAATTCCACAAAATGAGTGGGATACATGTTAAGCTTCAAATATTCAGAACGGTTAAAACGTTGCTCTCTAATCCGGAGCAGTTCTATGTAAGCGTTCATGACAAAATTTGAAAGATCTGTCTCCGGCGCCAACGTTCTGATATCCTCATGACCTAGGAATGTCGCAAGGGGAAAGTCTGCTGAATTGACAGGCTCATGCCCAAAGTAGTGCCGGTCGATCCAAGCCATCTTGTCCGACCTCAATGGCTTCGTCGCTTGTCCTTTGTCCGACCGAAAGCTTGGGCGCGAGGCCTGGATTCCTACTTGGGGAACCTGACTCTGGCACTGAGAGTCGTATGCGTCAGGAGGCAAGCGACTATACGGCTCCCACACCTGACTCTGGGGCTGATAGTCGTACGCGTCAGGAGGAGGGCGACCAGACGGCTCCCACACCTGACTCTGGGGCTGATAGTTGTACGCGTCAGGAAGAGGGCGACCAGACGACTCCCACACCTGACTCTGGGGCTGATAGTCGTACGCTTCAGGACGAGGGCGACTAGACGGCTCCCCTTCGTAACCCCGGTACGCAAGACTAAAGTTTTGAACTTCAGTCTTGTACTTCTCAATGGACCTCTTGAGATTGTCAGGAGCCTGCGCGACAAACCAGTCAAACGACTCCAGCTGCTTGAACACCTCAATGCCCTGGTCAACCTAAAAAACATGGGTAGAAAAATATGGCTAATCATATTTGACAAATGGTCGATAAGGTGCGCAAATAAATTATCAAACAACACTAGCATGACTTACAATGGCCAATGCCCAGAACTGGTCATAGACCTCACGTGGCGCGTACGATGTCTTCTTCACCTGGGAAGGGCGATTCACCCTCGTGCGCGTCACCCTGAGAAACCACTGTAAGTATTCCTCAGTACTAATGCCGTCGTGCTTCAGCGATACAAGGCTATCATACGTTTCCTGCCAGGTATTCCACTGGTGCACCTCGTCACCCAACAAAATCAAGGCATCAGCCACCTCGAAGTTCGGCCCTCGACCACCCCTGTATGGCCGCATGTCTACAGCGGGTTTTGGTATCCCTTGTGGACAGCCAGCTTGCTTCATAGCTCGATCGGGCATCTGAAACTCACATTCTTCGAAGTGAATGAGCGGCACCCGAACCAAACCTGCCAGCACGTACGACACCGGAAGTTGCCAACACCACTCATCCAACAGATGCATCACCTTGCCATATGGCTGCCACGTCACCTGGGATGCATCTAGTATCTCTAGTTCCCCCCGATAGAACTTTAGATGGTGGTGAGGGTCTACCCGTCTCCACCTCCGGTTGGTCGTAGGCCCCCAGGCCCACACCCTAGGCCACGTCTCATCGGAATCTACCAACGGTTGTGGACGACCCATGGGTAGCCTCTCGTAAGACCAAACCTGTGAATGCAAACATTATATGGAATTAGTAATTAATCCCGAATATATTGACTAAGGATCCTACCAAGAAAATAAATGCTCATACCTGTAATAGAGTCAGGCAGGCGGCAATGGACTTGGCACCGTTTCTCGTAGCCTTATGCAGTGCTCGATATAGGTGCGCAAGGACAGCTGAACCCCACGAATAGGAGTATACCTCCTCAAGATCCTCCAAGAACACCATATACTTCGGATGCACCGTGTTTTTCGAATGCGTCGGAAGTAATATAGCTCCAATAATATACAGAAGGAATGCCTTCGTATACGTCACGAAATCTTGAGGAGTGTATTCATCCGGTAGCACGCCGTACTGCTCTCTCAGCCATTTAAGCTTGACGCCGTTTGTTGTAAGCGCTGCCCTTGGAATTCCCGGAAAATACTGCATAGCCATATTCGCTATGGATGCAGACGGCACGTTCAAAGTAACGGGTCTGCCGTGACATGGGATTCCAAGTATAAATCCGACGTCCTCTAACGTAACAGTCATTTCACCAAACCGGAAGTGAAATGAGTTCGTCTCGCTCCTCCATCGTTCAACTAGAGCGGATATAAGGCAATCGTCGTGTCGAGACCATTTCCCGGGATCGGTGAACAGGGTTAAATTTTGACGGTGTAATAGCTGTATTTGTTCCTCGTTTAGTACCCACTCTTCAAGGTGCCTTGTGCTTTGAATTGTTTCCAAAACACCCCTATCGACACCGTCAAATACGTGCCTCGCGACGTGGTCATCGTCATCGTATAGGATTGATGTATCATGAGGTCCAGAGCTGAAATTCATACCTTTAAGAACAAAATATAATTATAAACCAACTTAGCGTCCATAATATCCATAATATTTACATTCCAAAACTATAACTGGATCTTTAACCTAGCTTACCAACACATTAGCAATAGTCATTATTTCAATGTATTAAAACAAATCCTCAATTCCCACCACTCCGAACGCTTAATTACGCTAGTTCCCACTGAATTTAGCGCCAACGTGGTTATATAGCAATATATAGCCCGATGGCCCCTACACCTCCAACACCTCAAAACCGCTTTAAAGTCAAGTTTTTAAATGTATTACGTCAATTATATACCAAATATATCAGGAAAAATTTTAAAGGGGGCAAGTTACCAAAACACCCGCTACTTATGCAAAATATCCCCTGGCAGTCATCGCCGGTGCGTCACAAGGTTCAGAACATCTGGAACAAAATAAGTTTTCGGGTGTCTCACACCCTTTCCTGAACTAAAAGTTATTTTAAGGTATGAATTTTAAGCTGGATCCTTCCTAGCAAAATAGCCCCCGAACATCGGCAAATTACCGAAATGCCCCTGAGCGTTCACTATCACCCCAACGCCCCCGAACCAGCTTCAAAACAACATTTCAGGTGGTTTACTTACATTTCTGGACTAAAAAGTCGTTTGAAAAACTTGGCACGGGAAAATTACCAAAACACCCCTTGGCGCGGGAAAATTACCAAAACACCCCTACGCGCGCCACGTCAGCTTCAAAACAACATTTCAGGTTTTGTAATTATATTTCTGGACTAAAAAGTCCGTCAAAAAACTTAGCACTGTAAAATTACCGAAATACCCCTCTCGGGGCGGCGAATTACCGAAATGCCCCTGGCATAAAAAAATATCAAAAGTGCTTCGAAATGCTACTTGAGGCTTCCTGAATTCATTCTTGACATAAAAAGTATTTTACGGAGGTTTCGCCCAAAAATCGCGAACCGGTGTCCGGATCAAGCGCTTAAAGGGCCGTTCGGCCAAAAAAATAGGTAACGGCTTCGGAATGGCCCGAATTCCTGGGGAATGGAACTTCCCAACATCCTAGGATTCTCATAAAAGTTTCGCGCGAAATCGCGCTAGCTTGATATTTTAAAATACACTGCAGAGTTACAAGGTTCCCCGTATCAGTTAACCCCTTTCCAGTCTTTGGAAAAATCTGAAATTTTTACCTGAGACAGATCCTTTAAGAATAACTAGGGTCTCTTTTTTGTATTTTGGCAAAATCTAGCTCTAGCTATTTTTTATAAATTCGTGAAAAACTGTCTATATTTGGCACCCTAAAAAATCTCTGTTTTGGAATCTATAAATGTAATACGCTGATTTGTATAAACCTAACATTGAATTATAAGGAAATTCAAAATACTTACTTGTTGTGACTTGATGTATTTAAAGAAAAAACTACCGATCTTCTAGCGGTTATCCACGATCTTCTAGCGTAAAATTTTTTGATTTGTATTGTTGTGGAGATTATGTAGGTGAGATATGAAGTACGAAGGAAGTTGGTAAAAGATGACAGAGTGCAGAAGAAGGGTTCGGGGGAGGGGATTATAAAGAGAGAAGCGAGGAAGAGAGAAGAAAAAAGACAGAAAAAAGTGAGGAAGGGTGGGTGTTTATGCGGTCAAAGGCTGCTGCAAAAAAAAAAATTCGGCAGAAGGACACCACGTTGGGGCATCACGGGGGAGGGAAGGACGACACGTGGCATCGTGGGGAAGGACACCAGGTGGGGCATCACGCGGGGGGGGCGCCACGTGGCAGGGGAGGGGGGGGACCAACCGCGGGTTGTAGGAGCGGTTGGGCCCTGCGGATGAGGGGAGGGGACGCCACGTGGCAGAGGGAGGGGACCAACCGCGGGTCGTAGGAGCGGTTGGGCCACGTGGCAGGGGGAGGGGACGCCACGTGGCAGAGGGAGGGGACCAACCGCGGGTGGTACCGGCGGTTGGGCCACGTGGCATCCCCTCCCCCTGCCACGTGGCAGAGGGAGGGCACCAACCGCGGGTGGTACCAGCGGTTGGGCCACGTGGCAGGGGGAGGGGACGCCACGTGGCAGGGGCGGGGACCAACCGCTGGTGGTACCAGCGGTTGGTCCCCGCCCCTGCCACGTGGCGTCCCCTCCCCCTGCCACGTGGCCCAACCGCTGGTACCACCCGCGGTTGGTGCCCTCCCTCTGCCACGTGGCAGGGGGAGGGGATGCCACGTGGCAGGGCCATCGCTAATACCGCCGGTTGGCCATGCTGGTGGGCCACGTGGCAGGGGGAGGGGGACGCCACGTGGCAGGGGCCATGGGGTTGGGCCACGTGGCAGGGGTGGGGGACGGCACGTGGCAGGCATATTAATGCCAACCGCTGGTTGTGCATGCGGTTGGTGTCCTTTTTCTCTCTCTCGCCATTTTCTCACCATTTCTCGTGCCATTTCTCGTGCCTTTTTTGCCATTAATGCAGTGACCGTACACCTTTTTCGCCTTTTTGTCCCACGTGGCCAACCGCTGGTAAGACCAGCGGTTCGGTGGAGAAATTTGTTATTTCTCCACCGGTGGGTGTGGATCGGTCCCCTATATATATATATATATATATATATATATATATATATATATATATATATATATATATATATATATATATAATAGGATTTTGCTAGCGCGATTGGCCGTCTACGCGCGATCTGTGGATGGTCCAGATCGTTTTTTTTATGTTTTTTTAAGTCTGTCGCTACATTATGTAACGGACGATTTGACAAAAATACCCTCCAGCTTCGTCCGCTACATTGTATAGCGGATGAGTTACTTTTTCTCTCATTCTCTCTCCTTTCGGTCATTATTTTTCTGACATGTTTGTGTCTCTCTCTCATTTCTGTCATCAATGCTCGAGTTTTTCTCTCTCATTTCTCTTTATGTCATCAATGCTCATTGTGCCCGCTACATTATGTAGCGGACGAATTGCCACAACCAAATTAACTGGGTTCTGTCGTTAGATGTTCTGGATTCTCTATATTTTCAGTCACGCAATGTCTTTTATCTTTGCAG